>MJUU01031870.1:0-36409 GCA_002080025.1 Modiolus philippinarum | reverse complement strand
AATATTACAGACATATAAGGGGGCGAATAGTCTAGTCTTTGACCCCTTATATGTCTGTAATATTGTCTTCTGTCTATGTAATGTGTACAACATGTATGTCAGTAAAACTTTTGTCTCTTGTTAGCTCGCCTGACCCGAAGGGTCAGTGTGAGCTATTGCCATCACTTGTCCTCCGTCGTCCGTCCGTCCGTCTGTCGTCTGTTAGCTTTACACATTTTCATCTTCTCCTCTGAAACCACTGAAGCAAATTCAATCAAACTTTACAGGAATGATGTACTAAAGGTCCTTTACAAAGATTGCTTATTTTGTTCCCATCTGATAAAAAACATGGCAGCCAGCATGGAACTTAGGTTTAACATTGGATCCTATGGGAAAAATCACATTTTCATCGTCTTCTCTGAAACCACTGAAGCAAATTCAACCAAACGTTACAGGAATCATGTACTGAAGGTCCTTGACAAAGAATACTTATTTTGTTCCGATCCGATAAAAAACATGGCCGCCAGCGCAGAACTTAATTTAACATTGGACCCTATGGGAAAATCATATTTTCACCTTCTCCTCTGAAACCATTGAAGCAAATTCAACCAAACTTTACAGAAAGGATGTACTAAAGGTCCTTTACAAAGATTGCTCATTTCGTTCCGATCCGATAAAAAACATGGCCACCAGCTCGGAACTAAGGTTTAACATTGGACCCTATGGGAAAATCACACATTTTCATCTTCTCCTCTGAAACCACTGAAGCAATCTCAACCAAACTTTACAGGAATCATGTACTAAAGGTCCTTGACAAAGAATACTCATTTTGTTCCGATCCGATTAAAAACGTGGCTGCCAGCGCGGAACGTAGTTTAACATTGGACCCTATGGGAAAAATCTCATTTTCATCTTCTCCTCTGAAACAGCTTAAGCAAATTCAGCCAAACTTTACAGGAATGATGTTCTCAAGGTCCTTGACAAAGAATGCTCATTTTGATTATTCAAACCTGTAATCTTGAAACTTCCCAGTATGGTGGCTTTTTTTGAATTACAAATCAATGAAATAGGCCAAAAATGAGTTTTCGTCAAAATGGCCAAAGACCCCTGTTTGCCTCAACCCTGTGCACCTATCAGACATAAAATTTATTAAATTGTTTAAACCTTAATATGTCGGCAGAATATTCAATTTTATCCTGCCCAGGTAAAAAACGTATAAAGACTACACTTTTAATAACCATATATGTTTGAATTTTGCTGTTTTTTTACCTAAAGAACACATTTTAGCCTAAAATCCATGGTAACCGTTACCATGGCAACCAAAACAGCAGGACAATTTTGGGGGTTATTTTTGTTCTTTAGTCATAGACTTATATAAGTGGACAAAATTTCGAGGAAATCTGTGACCATGCGTGCCCAAATATGTTTGATGGTTACTGAGAATTGGTATTAATAGAAAAAAGAAGGGAAACGGGGAATGTGTCAAAAAGACAACGACCCAATGGTGAGTAATAGCAACTCAAAGCCACCATAAGATCTTCAATGAACGGTGAGAAAATCCCACACCCAACGGCAGGTCAGAGTGAATCCGGGTCCGTTCGCCCTGATTCACGTTCGCCCTATTGCCTGTTCGCCCTAATCCCCTTTCGCCCTGGGTCCGTTCGCCCTAATACCTATTTGCCCTATATATTCGAAATAATCGTGTTTTAACACATATGTTGAGAATAAACATGTATTTAAAGCAGAAATAGTAATTACTTGCAAAATTTATCAAAAATCAAGAAGAGTATTGGAAGTAAGACAACCTGATTATATGGTGGACGAACAGCAGAAATCAAGTATAAAAAACGGAGAAGTTACATACAAATTATCCAGAACCCGGAAAAACATCCAATGTTACTTGAAATGGAAATTTGTTGGCATTTTCCTCAATCGGCCTGAACATTATACCGATAACACTGCTTACCGGGGTGATTATATGTAAAGTTGCATAAAAAACTTTAAAATAAAAGTATAATACTTTTTTCAACATGTTGGTACTAATAAACAATGAAAAAATGGAGAAAATGCACATGAGACAAATTCATTAAAAGACTAAACTATATCTGATCAACATTTTATCACATTCTAAAATGATAAATAAATAAAAACAGGTTGTAATACTAGGATAAAGCTTTATACCTTTTATGAAAAATAGGGCGAACGAACTCTAGGGGCGAACGGACCCTGGGCGAACGAACCCAGGGCGAACATGTAATTAGGGCGAACGGACCCGATACCGGTCGGAGTCGGCCCCTGAATCAAGTTCAGCGAAATAAACATCATCCTAGACTCCTATAGACATAAAGTAAACTAACTAGAAAAAAGACAAGACACACAAAGGCTTAATAAATTTCCTGACTTAGGACAGGCGCAAACCTGCTGCGGCGGGGTTAAACTAGTCTTATTGGGCCCAAACCTTCCCCCTACAGCCAGTGTGATAAATAAAAAAAACAATCGTAACAACAGTAAAATTCAGTTGGCAACAGGACTGAAACAATTGTGAAAAATGAAACTGAAAGAACTAAATATACGGACATAAACATTAAATCACAAGTAACCACAAGAGACTACTAGCAGTTAACTGACATGCCAGCTCCAGACCCATTACCAACTGACAAAGTAAGTTATGTACCCTCAGTATACAGCTTCCACCAAGATCCCTTCCTGTGAGGAGTTAGCATAATGATTTCATGCATATACCGGAATACGTAACCAGTGTCCATGCAATACAGATTTTAGAATCACTGGCGTCAACGTGATGATCGTAACTGCAGTTACCATCATCCCAACATGGCGGACGACAATTCGGTTTAATTCTATAAAGCCAATTTACCCCTGTTAACGGTTCATTAAGTAAAATGTTTTTAAGCCAACCTTTGGGAAAATATGTTTGTATGAAAGGAAAATTTGACGAGGTAAGAGAAAATCGGGATACAAAAAAAAAACTCGATAATGACCGTAACTTTAGAATTTTATTTTGAATGATGATCGTAACTTTTTCATATGATGATCGTAACTGGATGTTCACGAAAGATTGGATTGACAAAATATTTTGAAATACATACGATAACCGATATGTCACGAGCTAGATACACTAAAATAATTATAACTCCTTAAAGGCATGTCTAATTTTGAATGGAAAATTCATATATAGTATGAAGGACGTATAATTTCACTATAGATAAGTCCTTGATAGTACTTAGGGGTGTATTCTCCTTAGGTAATCTCGTCTATGAGTAATTCTTAAAACTTGGTTTATGAGTGAATTTTTTATTGATTTATGTCATATAATAATATTCCCTAATGGTGTCAAAAAATTATGCACCTACAAACAGTAGTTTTTGAGAAATAAAATTTTTTAATTTTTTACCAAAATTGACCATTGATATCAGTCAGAATTTAGCGTATTTTGGGGTAGGGGTAATGAAAATCATTTTGCAAGAAAAGTATGCATCTTATTCATATGATTTCTTTTCTAAAGTTTTAAAGGTATAACCGTCCAACTATTCATAACAAAAATTTTGAGTTTTCATGGTTTAGTTGGTGGAAATTTGAAAAATCTTGAATTTTACAGATTTTACGATATCTTGAATTTGATCCCAAAAAGCAACATTTTCGTACAAAACTTTCCTACATCAACACGGACCTATGTTTTTTATTTGTAATATTTCTTCAGATTAACGAGATTAATCTGGAAACTTTGACAGAAAACTTGGTGCTAGAAATCAATATTTTTGCCAAAAATGACCTGAAAAATAGGCCAAATTTGCTCATTATCACCAAAAAATAGGCGTTTTCAACTAATGCTAGCACAAAAATATGCACGGACATATTGGTTTCTCTTCAAAAATTATTTTTTCAGGGTCTTTGCATTTTAAAATATAGATTTTGAGAAAAACTTGATGCAGAAAAATTTTGACCTCTCAGGAGAATACATCCTTGACTAAAATGTATTTGGACGGTGTTGGTTTTGACTGAAATTAAACAATTACAACGTATAACACTGTTTATCTGACCAAAGCGTAGCCTTTTCATACGCCCGGTAGATGTTCTGAGGAAGAAACAACAAGGGAAAGGTAGAATCTTCCAGTGCAAAAACGGTTAGTTTTGCTACCCTGCTTAAATATGCCTGCACGATTATATAACGCGGTAGTATCCAAATTGCACCGGGTACCTAAATTCAACAATGTGAGTAAGGGAGGGTTTGAAATTGTAATTTTCAATCCAGAAGGTTCATCAAAGGAATTTCTGTCATTTTACTTTTTATTTGCACCTACTGTTATGAACAGTCTATATTATCTTAATCTAACAGAGGATAAAGAGCAAGTGTTATCGTAATGAAATAAAGATCGTGCAAAAACTACACAAATACTTTTTCCTCACTCGTGATCATATTTTTTTTTTTATGTTATCCTGTTTATTATTAATCACTTAAATGGCCCAACCAATAAATATCATCAGTGAGTATGTAAGCTTAAGCTTGCTCCAAGAACCAAGTCCGACCCGCCAGTTTCGGTATCGATGGTCAACTATCTGCATCAAATGAGCAAAGCTGAAATAATCACAGGTGATTGAGGACAGGACCCTGTATTGGGTCCCTATGGCTATGGTCCTTCCCCCTTTTTATAATATTTACTCCATTTTCGCTCTATAAGTCGAAAAGCACATTGATGGTAAAAGAGGAAATTAACGATAGATATATGTTATATTAGTAAAAAATAGCACAAATAAATGGCCAATATTGAAAAATGGAGTAAATATTCTAAAAAGGGGGAGGGACCATAGGGCCCAATACAGGGTCCTGCCCTCAAGCAACTGTGGAAATAATGAGCGGGAACTCATAGAATTCGTGAAATTAAAGTGCAAAAATGCATCGACTATTTCTGACTACAGCTGGGATTTAAATAAAAACACAGGTCGTTATCACTTAAGAAATTATAATAATATTTTATTTTGCTTCAACCATTTTGAGAAAAAAAAAATATTGCCATTAAATAAAAAACTGTCAGAACACTATAATTTAAATTTGAATTAAATAGTTTGACATCTGACTGAACACTTACAATAAATAGCTAAATTTTCAAACATGTTGAAAAAAATTAGCAGTTAATCTCTATTTTCACTCATTTTTTGTGCAATTCGGGTACTTTTGATGCAAATTTCCGTTCAATTGCTCGAAAGTTTAAACAAGAATTATTCAAGGCAGCTTGGAAGAAGAATTTTTTACAACTATGCACAAAGTAAAGGTATTGTCAAAAGAACGAATAAAAGATAAATTTAGTAAGTTTGTTTGCAAGTTGAATAGTACTTAGATAAAAACGTTAAAATTTGGTGCAATTTGGGTACTGTCATGTTATTAGATTGATTGATTAGTTAGAGTTTTACGTCCAGTGAGCAACATTTCAGCTATATCAGGACGAGAACATGTTAATCAATTCAAAACATTATCCTAGTATGTAAAAGAGGGAGGTAATAAATGTGAAGAGGGCAACTGGGGCAACGAGTTTTCCCACTGAAAAAGGGGGGGGGTAATGGGTAGGGGCAGGAAATTTAGCCAGTGAGTCTGCTCTTGAACACGAAATATTGAAGGGGTCTTAATACTGCACGGGACCTGACAATCTCCACACAGGTTGGCTACAATGGTTCGAGGTCAGGATTTCCGTTTTATGACCTGACTACACCTCATAAATGGGGCATTCTATCCACCACCTGGAGACGCACCCTGCAGATCTGCAGCAGAATCCACTGAAAACCGATTCAGGTCCTGGGTCCTATTATTAGAAATATGGATATTAAAGATTTATCTAAAAAATCTATAGAGACACCAAATAATTATAACCCGCCCCGAAGGAGGATGGGGTATACTGTTTTGCCCATGTCCGTCATTCCGTCCGTTACAACTTTCGTCAGGTTTTTTCCCTTCAATGGATTATGATACAAGCTTGAAATTATTTCAGAAACTTTGTATAGTCATGCCATATTGTGTTATGCATTTTCAGACCTGTCGAGATACCACTTCCTGTTTACCGACTTAGTCAATATTTCAACATTCCGTCCAGCCGTCTGTCCGTTACAACTTTCGTCACGCCTTTCTCTTCAATGGTAAATGATAAAAACTTGATAGTTTGTCAGATTTGTATAGTCATGACATATTAGGGTAGGCATTTTCAGACCTGTCCGGATACTACTTCTTGTTTACCGACTTAGTCAATTTTTAAACATTCCGTCCGTCCGTCACAACTTTCGTCAAGCTTTTCTCTGCAATGGTAAATGATACAAGCTTGAAATTTTGCCAGAAGCTTGTTATAGCTATGCCATAATTTGGGATGCATTTGGACTTGTCCGGATTCTACTCCCTATTTACAGACTTAATCATTTTTTTCAACATTCCGTCAGTCATTGCGTCACAACTTTCGTCAAGCTTTCCTTTGCAATGGTATAATACAAATTTGAAATTTTGTCAGAAGCTTTGTATTGTCAAGCCATATTGGGGGAGGCATTTTAAGAATTTTTGTTAACCAATTAAGTCAGGTTATGAAATGCAAATAATGCTGGAAGTTCAGACAGGGGTATTACTAGTGAGCAGGGGCTTCTAGATCCCTTGTTCAACCTTTCAGCTTAAGATGGAACAGAAATACCATTAACATAAAAAACTACTACTTTTTACTATAAGTTGTTTTACAAACAGATATCACCTGGAATTATCAAGGCTAGCTTGTATTTTATTGCTAACTGTTGTAAAACTAACAGTGTTTTAACAAAGAAAAATATATTGTTTGAAAAATATGTTAAATAGTATATGGCCCAGTATGGATATTTGTGGTACCCCTGTATAAACATCCTTGCCGTGGAGACATGTCGATATTTGTTTAAAAAAGGCCTTCGATTCAGTTTGGAAAGAGGGCTTGCTTTATAAAATATTAAATAATGAAAATATAGATAATAATTTATATAACATGTTGAAAAGTATTTATAAAAAGCATGAAGCATCTGTTAAGTATAAAAATAATATATCAGAACCATTTATGATTAACAGAGGTCTTAAACAGTTCCAACCTATTTAATATTTATATTAATGATCTTCCTGACATTTTTGATAAGGAATGTGAACCATTACAATTACATCAGATGTATTTGAATTGTCTGATGTATGCTGACGATTTATTAATAATGTCTGAAAGTGCTCAAGGTTTGCAGAATTCATTAAACAAATTAAATGAATACTGCAAAAAATGGCAACTTTCTATTAATAAAAATAAAACAAAAGTAATGGTTTTTCAGCAGAGAAATATACTTTATTCTGAAACAGATTTTCATATTAATGGATTTAAACTTGAAAAAGTGCTTAAATTTAAATACTTAGGTAATATAATTGAAACATCTGGTAAGTTTCATTCATCTCATAATGAGCTTGCCAAAAAGGGTAAAAAAGTTTTGTTCAGTTTGTTTAAAAACCTAAATAGAATTGACAATATGCCAGTTCATTTGTATAAAAAGCTTTTTGACTCCATGGTTAAACCCATCTTAATGTATAACGCAGAACTATGGTATATGGATTTCTATGAAAAATTAATAAAATCTCAAGAAAGGGCTAGTAAAACAAACTCTAAATTTGACTTTTTATCAAGTATTGATACTAGCTCTATAGAAAAGGTAAATTTAAAATTTTGTAAGTCAGTTTTAGGTCTTAGTAAAAAATCAGTTAACTTTTCAGCTAGATCAGAATTAGGACAATATCCGTTAGATTCTTTTATTAAGCTACAAGTAATAAAATATATGACAAGAATTTCAGGAACAGATATTAATCCACTTTTAAAAGAAGCATATTGCCTTTCAAAAAAGTTACACGAAAAAGGAACATATTCCTGGTTTACTTTGGTAAAAAACATTAGTAATGAAAATAACATAGATCTGGCTGAAATTCAAAATATTGATTTTGATAAAGAAAAACAAAATTTAAATAAAAGATTTAAACCATTAATATTGGGACTTATGAAAAAATATTTTATGAAAAATTAAATAGTTTAACAGAAAATAATAAAATACATATTTATAAGAAAATTGAAAATACACAAAGTTATGATATTGAAAACTATTTGCTGGAAATAAATAATTTTGAACATAAAAAACTTTTAACGAAAATGAGATTATCTGATCATAATTTAGAAATAGAGAAAGGGCGTTATAAAAAAGTTAAAAGGGAAAAATAGAATTTGTCAACATTGTGATATGAGCACTGTTGGTGATGAAATACATTTCTTTTTTTATTGTAAACAAAATATTAATCCACGCGGAAGGAATTTTTAGAAAGTGTTTTAAATATATATCAAAATTTTGATTCTTATGATAAATTAAACAAATTAATTCTATGTCTGACATGCACCAAAATTATGCAGTATACCATTCCATTCATAAAAAAAGTCGTGGTCACTGAGGGGAGTGGACTCAAGCACTGCATAATATTTTGTTGTTGCTGTTTTTTTTTATGTATGTTATTGTTGTATCATCGTTCGTATTATGTATTGTATATATGCCTTCAGCCCTTCGGGGCATAATTGTGCATTTATTTGAATAAAAATTTAACTGTTAATAAAGGCTAAATCAGTGACTGGTCCCCCATATGCTCCTACATTGATAAGCTATACATTGATCTAAACATTTTTGATGTCCTATTAAGAAACGTTCGGAAGATTCCATATTAACTCCTGAAAGGGAAAAGTTTCCCCTAGTAATACGACGCCATGTATGTTTAAGATCGGATGAAAATGCAGGCTCATAACAGTGTACGGATCACTTGGTTGATACCTCAGTTTTTTAGGGGTTCACATAGCTAGTGCTTTAGTTATGTGGCTTTCTTGTTCATTTTTGTTTATTTCTTTTGTCTTTGTCATACTGTCTCAATTTGTGTTGGATATGCATTGCCGTGATTTTGGATTAATTTTATGATTTTAGAATTTGCCCTTTCCTCCTGCTTTGGTATTCTTTGTCGATGTATTGGAAAACAACATATCAATAACACCAGCTAGAGTCTCACTCAAATAAATGAACGTAGAAAGTCAAAATCCTACCGTTCATACAAAATTTTATATATTTTTAAAAATTTAATCGCCTTCAGAGGTACCCGTTTACCAACAAAGGCGGTGTATTGGTTTCTTTTTCCAAGAAAACAGAGCCATAAAGGGCTTCATCCTCTTTTCATCAAAAACGGGAATATTCTTCGAAATGCGACTAAAAATTCTAAGAAATATAATAGAAGAATTATGAGAACAAGCCAATCATGTAGCCTTGATGACTAACGTATAGGACTATTCAGTAAAATTAAAGCACAGAATTGGTTCTCTGCATGCTTTGTAGACAATGTCGCCTTCGGAGATCGAACCCAGTGCATCTAGCAATCCAGCCAGCCGCCTAACCGAGTGAGCTAAATATTCGATCCGTTAGCCCAGACGATTTACTGGTTATTTAAATCTAATACCTACTACAACGCAGGTAGGCTGTCTTGTCACAAATGGTTCATGACTATCCTTTTATACAATATTTCTGATTATTGGGGTCTTACGAAGCCTTTTTGTTTTTGAAAGTGCTTATCGTATTTTCATCTACATTTCGCTGATTTTAATTTACAGCGACCCGATTGAGTAGTATATTTCTGAATTATTCTGAGAATGTTTAGTTAAAATGCAAAGACCCTATCAAAAAATCAAATTGAATGTTAATACCAAAGAAGCCATACGTAATGACTTGACGACAATACCGTAATTATTACCCTTATGAATTAGACGATTTAAAGGTTTTATAAGTTTGTTAGGCGAGTTGAAGTATTTTTTACTCTTATGTAAAACATTACCGTAAAATGAGGGATGTGAAATACCAGCCTTGATTAGATGTTTACAGGTTGCATTGTATTTATGAACTAAGTCTTTATATCGATGATAGAATTTAGTAAAGGTTTTAACTAGTTTGTGATAACGAAAACCCTGATGTAATAGTTTATCAGTTACGAAAAGATTCCGTTCATTAAAATCGCAAACGTTATTACATACTTAAGTATGGTTGCTAGGTAGAATTCCCAAAATAAGTGGTCTTTGAGACTTTCAGGAAATTTACCAAAATTGGAATCAGATATTTTTGAAATCCAATTGATGAAACTGTTTGTCCTAAACTACACAAACAAGCTAGGTAGAATTCCAAAAAATAAGTGGTCTTTGAGACTTTCAGGAAATTTTCCAAAATTGGAATCAAATATTTTTGAAATCCAATTGATGAAAATGTTTGTCCTAAATTAAATAAACAATTTAAGTATGGTTGCTAGATAGAATTCCAAAAAATAAGTGGTCTTTGAGACTTTCAGGAAATTTACCCAAACTGGAATCAATTATTTTTTAAATCCAATTGATGAAAATGTTTGTCCTAAACTACACAAACATTTTAAGTACAGTTGCTAGATAGATTTCCAAAAAATAAGTGGTCTTTGAGACTTTCAGGAAATTAATTACCACAACTGGAACCGCCTTTCAGAATCCTTAGTTATCAGAATTTTGTTTTTTTACCAAACACTTGTCAGAATATAAGATAATATGCCAAAATTAAAAAAAAATATGTGTTTTTGACATTTTCAGGCAATTTACCAAAGTTGGAAACGGAACTAAAATCCAAAAGCTTATTGCTAATCTATAGACTATATGCAACAATTCTGCATAAAGATTTAATACCTAAATCCCAAAATGAAGGAGGAGTTTGCGTCACATGCCACATGTGTCAAAATCCAAATCTTTGGGTCTTTGTTAAAATTGACATCATGGGCCTCTTGTTTGCACCAAGACCGATATCAAAAATCTGAAAGCTTATTGCGCATCTACAGACTATATGCAACAATTATACAACAAAATTAAATCCCTAAATTCAAAAATGTAGGAGGAGTTTGAGTCACAAGAAAATTGTGACGGACGGACGGACGGACAGACGGAGGGTATAACATTATCCCCGAACTTTCTTTGAAAATGCGGGGATAATTATGAATTTACTGTTTTCGATATAAGAGGGACTGAAGGGATTTATAAGACAATTTTCAAGGCTAAATATGAGTTATATTTTTCGACCATTTAAACTTTTATGTACCCTTGAAAAGGACATATCAAGTGCATTTTTATTGTTATTTTACGATGTTTAACACATTATTTTCAAGCCAGTTTAAAAAGCATATTTATTTTCAGTGTTCAGATGTCTGTATGCTGTGTTTTTAAAGCCTCTCAGTTTACAATTTTGTAATTGCCATCTATGTCCAACAGACAAATTTTGGTGTACAATTCATCTTAAGCAATATGAGCTGTATTTTTTCAATTTTTAGCTCACCTGACCAAAAAGAACCAGTGTGAGCTATTGTCATCACATGGCGTCTGGCGTCCGATGTCCGCCCGTTAACTTTTCACATTTTCATCTTCTCCTCTGAAACCACTGAAGCAAATTCAACCATACTTTACATGAATGATGCATGGAAGGTGCTCATTTCGTTCCGATCCAATAAAAAACATGGACGACAGGGCCTAACTTAGGTTTAACTTTGGACCCTTTGGGAAAATCAAATTTTCATTTTCTCATCAGAAACCAATAAATCAAATTCATCCAAACTTTACAGGAATGGTGTACTAAAGGTCCTTAACAAAAATTGGTCATTTCGTTCTGATCTGATAAAAAACATGGCTGCCAGCACAGAACATAGTTTAACATTGAATCTTTGGGAAAATCACATTTTCATCTTCGAAGTAAATTCAACCAAGCTTTACAGGAATGATGTACTAAAGGTCTTTCATGAAGATTGCTCATTTCGTTCCTATCCGATAAAAAACACGGCCGCCAGCGCGGAATGTAGTTTAACATTGGACCCTATGGGAAAAATATCATTTTCATCTTATCCTCTGAAACAGCTTAAGCAAATTCAACCAAACTTTACAGGAATGATGTACTAAAGGTCCTTGACAAAGAATGCTCATTTTGTTCCGATCCGATAAAAAACATGCCGCCAGCGCGGAACTTAGGTTTAACATTGGACCCTATGGGAAAAATCACATTTTCATCTCCTCTGAAACCACTGAAGCAAATTCAACCAAACTTTACATGATTGATGTATGGAAAGTCCTGTACAAAGATTGCACATTTCATTACAATCCGAAAGAAAACATGGCCGCCAGCATGGAACATAGTTTTACATTGGACTCTATGGGAAAATCACATTTTTATCTTCTCCTATGAAACCTCTGAAACAAATTCAACCAAACTTTAGAGGAATGATGTTCGGAAAGTACTTTACAAAAATACTCATTTCAAATTGATCCGGTAAAAATACATGGCCTCCACTGCAGAACATAGTTTTGCATTGGAGCCCGGTATGAGAAAGTCATCCTTTTCATCATCTTCTCTGAATCTATTCAAGCAAATTTAACTAAATGTATAGAAGGTCCATTGCAAAAAATACTCATTCCAATAGGGTAAGACAAAAACACGGGTGCTAATGGAGAACTTAGCTAAATATTAAATCGGTAATAAATATATTTGTGGTCATGCATGGCATAGAAGCATTTTGTCAGGTGAGCGATACAGGCTCAGTCTCTGAGCCTCTGGTGTATGTAAATGTTAGGAGTTGCTTTAAAAAGAGAAAATTACAAAAAAAACTAGATGTCGGAAACGACAGCTATCCCCGCACTCCCTGTTTGACACAGAAAACAGTTGTTATACACCCTGGGCATAATTTTTTTTCACTTTTTTTTTAAATCTACCTATTTATAGTCGTTATTGTTACTTAAAGAATTCTAGGATATATGGTTGCTAAGTAGAATTCCAAAAAATAACTGGTCTTCGAGACTTTCAGGAAATTTACCAAGATTGAAATCAATATTTTTGAAATCCATATTTTGAAGTTGTTTGCCATAAACTACACAAACAATTTCAGTATGGTTGCTAGCTAGAATTCCCAAAAAATTAGTAGTCTTTGAGACTTTCAGGAAATTTACCAAAATTGGAATCAAATATTTTTGAATCCATTTGATGAAAATGTTTGTCCTAAACTACACAAACAATTTTTAAAAGTATGGTTGCTAGGTAGAATTACGAAAAAAATAAGCGGTCTTTGAGACTTTCAGGAAATTTACCAAAATTGGAATCAGATTATTTTGAAATCCATTGATGAAAATATTTGTCCTAAACTACACAAACAATTTAAGTATTGTTGCTAGGTAGAATTCCCCAAAAAAGTGGTCTTTGAGACTTTCAGGTAATTTACCAAAATTGTAATCAAATATTTTTGAAATCCAATTGATGAAAATGTTTGTCCTAAATTAAATAAACAATTTAAGTATGGTTGCTAGGTAGAATTCCAAAAAATAAGTGGTCTTTGAGACTTTCCGGAAATTTACCAAAACTGGAATCAAATATTTTTGAATTCCAATTGATGAAAATGTTTGTCCTAAACTACACAAACATTTTATGTGCAGTTGCTAGATAGAATTCCAAAAATAAGTGGTCTTTGAGACTTTCAGGAAATTTACCAAAATTGGAACCGCATTTCAGAATCCTAAGTTATCAGAATTTTGTTTTTTACTAAACACTTGTCAGAATATAAGATAATATGCCAAAATTAAAAAAATATATTTCTTTGACATTTTCAGGAAATTTACCAAAGTTGGAATCGGAACCAAAATCCAAAAGCTTATTGCAAATCTATAGACTATATGCAACAATTCTGCATAAAGATTTAATACCTAAATCCCAAAATGTAGGAGGAGTTTGCGTCACATGCCACATGTGTCAAAATCCAAATCTTTGGGTCTTTGTTAAAATTGACATCATTGGGCCTCTTGTTTGCACCAAGACCGATATCAAAAATCTGAAAGCTTATTGCGCATCTACAGACTATATGCAACAATTATACAACAAAATAAAACCCCTAAATTCAAATATGTAGGAGGAGTGTGAGTCACAAAAAATTGTGACGGACGGACAACCGGACGGAAGGACAGACGGAGGGTATAACATTATCCCCGAACTTTCTTTGAAAGTGCGGGGATAATTTTGAATTTACTGTTTTCGATATAAGAGGGACTGAAGGGATTTATAAGACAATTTTCAAGGCTAAATATGAGTAATATTTTTCGATCAATTAAACTTTTATGTACCCTTGAAGAGGACATATCAAGTGCTTTTTTATTGTTATTTTACGGTGTTTAACACAATATTTTCAAGCCAGTTTTAAAAGCATATTTATTTTCAGTGTTCAGATGTCTGTATGCTGTGTTTCGAAAGCCTCTCAGTTCACAATTTTATAGTTGCCATCTATGTCTAACAGACAAATTTTGGTGTACAATTCATCTAAAGCAATATGAACTGTATTTTTTCAATTTTTAGCTCACCTGACCAAAAAGAGCCAGTGTGAGCTATTCTCATCACATGGCGTCTGGTGTCCGATGTCCGCCCGTTAACTTTTCACATTTTCATCTTCTCCTCTGAAACCACTGAAGCAAATTCAAACTTTACATGAATGATGTATGGAAGGTCCTTTACAAAAATTGCTCATTTCGTTCCGATCCAATAAAAAACACGGACGACAGGGTCTAACTTAGGTTTAACTTTGGACCCTTCTGGAAAATCAAATTTTCATTTTCTCATCAGAAACCATTTCGTTCTGATCCGATAAAAACATGGCTGCCAACACAGAACATAGTTTAACATTGAATCTATGGGAAAATCACATTTTTATCTTCTCCTCTAAACCACTTGAGCAAATTTAACCAAACCTCACAGGAAGTTTACTAAAGGTCCTTTACAAAGATTGCTCTTTTTGCTCCGATCAGACAAAAAGCATGGCCGTTAGGTTTAATATTGGACCCTATGGGGAAAAAATCACATTTTCATCTTCTTTTCTGAAACCACTGAATAATTGGTCTAAAATGTTATTTCTTATTGGATTTTGGTAATATTTATAAAGTAGCTCAAGTTCAAGGATGCTTCAAGCGAGTTCCGTTGTGAGGTTTGTTTCAATATTTTTGTAGGAGTTATGCCCCTGTTTAGCTTTGAAAATTGACAAAATATCCTTGTTAGAGCTGTAGCAAATTAATTTTTCAATGGATTTGGATAAAAATTATACAGCAAATTTAGTTTAATAGGATCTCAAGGGGATGCTCAGATGAGTGCTGTTGGAATATTTTTGTTGGAGTTATGTCCCATTTTAGCTCATGCTACAGTCAGGGTGAGCTTTTGCTCTCAGTTCCCGTCCCTCGTCCGTCTGTCTGTCCATCCGACATAAACGTTTCTTAAAAGATCTTTTCCCTGTAACGACTGGGCCAATTTGAATCAAATTTGGCCATAATGGTCCATGGATGGTCCCATACAAAAAGTTATATTTCAGGTTCGCACCGCAACCAAGATGGCCGCCAGCGGTAAACATAGTTTTAACATTGGAACCTATGGGAAACACTTCCAGAGATCTCTTCTTAAACTACTGGACCAAATGGAAACAAACCTGGCCAAACGTGGTCCCTTGCAAAACAGTTGTATTTTAGGTCATTGCTATATCCAAGATGACCGCCAACAGGGAACAAAGTTTTAACATTGGACTCTATGGGAAAAGGCATTCAAAGATTTGCTGAGCAAAATGGAACCAAACTTGGCCACAATAGTCCTGCCAAAAAGTTGTTTTTCAGTTCAGCGCTATTTCCAAGATGGTCACAAGCGGGGAAATCAGTTTTAAATGTACCCTATCAATTGGTAAACTCCTATGTAACTACTGAGCCAATTGGAACCAAACTTGGCCACAATAGTTCTTAAGTGGCCCCCTGCCAAAAAAAATGTTTTTCAGTTCAGCGCTATATCCAAGATAGTCACCAACGGGGAACACAGTTTTAATATTGTACCCTATCACTGGGGAAATTCATTCAAAGATCTCATTGTCAGAAACTGCTGAGCCAAATGGAACCAAACTTTGCAACTATAGTCTTAAGGTGGTCCAATGTTTTTAGGTCAGTGCGATAGCCAGGATGTTCACCAGCAGGAGACATAGTTTTAATATTGGACCCCATGGAAAAACATATTCAAAGATCTTGAAACTGGTGAGCCAATTGGAGCCAAAACCTAGCCACAATAGTCCTTTGATGGTTTTTCAAGTCAGTGCTATATCCAATATGGCTGCCAGCAGGTAACATAATTTTAACATTTGATCCTAAGTGAAAAGACATTTAAAGGTTTTAGATCTTTTGCTCTGAAGCTGCTGAACCGAATGGAACCAAACTTGGGCTAAATAGTGTTTTGTTAGTCCTCTATAAAGAAGTTGTTTTTCATTGGACCCTATGAGAAAAGACATTCAAAGATCTTCTCGTCTGAAACTGCTGAGTCATTTCAAACAAAACTTGGCCACATCAGTCTTAAAGTGGTCCCCTGCAAAAAAAGTTGTTTTTCAGGTCAGTGCTATATCCAAGGTCAAGGTGGCAGCCAGTTGGAACATAGTTTTAATATTGGAAACTTTGGGAAAAGAAGTTCTAAGATGTTTTCCCCTAAAATTCTGAGCAGATTGACACCAAACTTAATCACAATAGTCTGTTCGTGGTCCCCTGGAAAGGAAAAAAATGTTTCAGTTTCTCAATTTATCCAAGATGCCTGACAGCAGAGAACATAGTTAAACATTGGACCCTATGGGAACACAAACAGAGGTCCCCCTCTTAAGTCACTGGGCATATTGGAGCTATAGTCTAGATGTTAGCCAAGGGCAAGGTGACTGATACAAGCTCTTGAGAGCCTTACGTTAACTTTGAAAATCGACAAAATATCCTTGTAAGTGCTTTAGCAACTAATTTCCAAATTGATTAGGATACAATTTCAAGAATGTCTCAAGGGAGTTTAAAGATGAGTCCTGCTCGAATATTTTTGTAGGAATTATGCCCATTTTTAACTTAAAATCAAAGAAATATCCTTGTTACCGCTCTAAAAAACTGCGACTTGGTTAGGTAAATGGTTAAAAAGTCCCGCTTACTGACATGTCCCGCATCAACCATATTGGTATGTATGATGCATTTCCGGATGGCAACAACAATTCATGCTTTGGATGCTGTCAATGACCTTCATTTTACGCATGAAAGACTTGGTTAGGTAGAACAGTTAAAGTCCATTCCCGCTTACTGATACGTCCCATATCAACCATATGGGTATGTAGATATGTCATATGCATTTTCGGGATGAAAGCTGCAGTGAATGCTTTGGATGCAGTCTGTGAACTACATTTTATGCATGGACGAATCTGTTAAAAAGAATAATTATAGTCTAATCCTGTTTACTGACATGTTAAACGTATGACAGTGCTGTGCAACATGGTGAGCTTAGGAGACTGTGGCTGCTTTTTATGTTTAAATTAAATAGGAATACCAGGCCATTGGTACTTAATACTATTGTGCAGAATATGAAATTAAAATCACATGGATTGACTATACAGATGTATTTTGTTTCTTCAGTGCACAAGTGTTGAAATAAAATGACTCAATATATTTGTGAACTAGTTGGTGAAAACAACTATTCAGTTTCAAACTGACAGTTTGAAATAAAACAATCAATCGTTGAATCAACCAATCAGTCAGACTAAAGATGTTCATTAAATTACCAAATTTATAAATTCTTATCTTGAGCCCTGTCAATATGAACACTACCGAAACAAAAGATGTGAAGCAATAACCATGAATGAACATTATTGCAAAGGTCAAGCGAGTAGCAAAAGTTTCATTTGAACGAAATGTACTTTTACACCGACTTTTGAAAGACTGACTGCAACGAACGAAAGACTGTTGATAATTGATACGGCGTACCACGAAAGACTACGCACGAACTATGTAGAACGACTGATTTGACACTGTCCTTAGATGATTTTACAAATGATTTCAACCAATAAAATGTAAAATCTTTTTATGACAACTGCCAATCAATTATTCTACAAACATCATCTATGTGGTCTGCTTGTCTTTTTGGACGTCGGCTGGGGATGTCAAAGTGCATCACTTTGAAACGAAACTTTTACTATTCGCTTGACCGTCGTCGCAAAGTCAAAAGGCTATAATAAGACTTCCTTCCACGTTTTAGCTCAAAGATCTTCTTCTCAGAAACTACCAGTCTTATCGTGCTAATTATATATAATTGTAACCAAACTTAGTCACAATGGTCCTTAGATGATTCCTTCCAAAAAAGTATCCGACAAGTCCGTACCTCATCAAAGTGGCTGCAAGTGGGAACATAGTTTTAACAGACATTCAAAGATATTTTCCTCAGAAACTACCACTTTAATTATAAACAAACTTAATCACAATGGTCCTTAGATGGTCCCTTCGAAAAAAAGGTATCCAGCAGGCCCGTACCTCATCCTACATGGCTGCCAGCGGGGAAGGTTGTTTTAAGATTGGATACTTTGGAAAAGACATTTAAANATCTTCTAAGAAACTACCAGTCCAATCAGAACCAAGTCCTTAGTTGGTCCGTTCCAAAAAAAAAAAAAAAAAAAAAAAAAAAAAAAACAAACAAAAACGTATCCTGTTGATCAGTGCCCCATTCAAGATGGCAACCTGCTAGAACACAGTTTATATTGAATTCCATTAAAAGACCTAGGTCTTTGAAACCACTTATCCAATTGGAACCACACTTGATCACAAAAGTCCTTGGATGGCCCTCCAAAATTTGCATGCATCTGACATGTCTGCATCCAACCCAAGGTGGCCACAGCAGGGAACATAGTTCAAATTCTGGACCCTATTAGAAATGCCATTCATCTTTTTATATCAGCCATGAAACATGTGAAGATAGTGGGCAAAAGTAACTTCTGGTAACGTGTTTTACAAAAGATATATTACATTTCTTTCTGCTTAGTACTATTTGTCATCACTTTTACATTTTCAAACCCAATTTGCGATCTTTTTCCTGTCATGTAAGTTTTAATTGTGACTTTTATCTAATGACTGTTTTTCCTGTGACTTTTTTTGTATCCAAATTGTGAATTTCTTTCCTGTGAATTTTTTTCTTGTTTTTTGTCGCATAAAGCTTGTTTGACTCAGTTAACCTAAAAAATTAGTATAATTCTAATTATGTTATCAAGATACATTCTGATTGGATTATTATTTACAATTATAATGTAGTTTGGGATTAACAATCAGTAGCTATTTTGTGATAGTTGAGCCTCTGTAAAATGAAAAGATTAGGTTCACTTGACGTTCTATTTTTTTTTTTTTTAATGCGCTTTTTGACTCTGTGGACTTTTAAAATCAATAAAACAATATTTCTAGTGTAAGTTGCACACCATTTCAATGCTTACCTACAATTTTAGTTGCAATCTGGCAATGAGCTATTTTTGACTCTGTACACCTCTAAAATAATATGATCAATATTTCGAGTATAAGCGCAATTCGAATATGTAAACAGGATTTCCTGAAGGTTTAGCTGTAATCTGTTAATGAGGTATTTTTGACTTGGTGGACCTCTAAAATCACTTATTTAATCTTTCACATATAAAGTGTATAACCTCAAATACCCAGACATTGGGTTTGAATCTGTTAGGAGTTATTTTTGACTTGGTTTACCGAGTCAAAAATAAATAAGTAAAAATCTGTTACTGCAAATCTTATTTCTGCAGATGACCATTTGGACAGCTAATTCTCTTCAATGAGGGTATGAATGCCCTTTATCATTACCGCCAAACGCATCTTTTCAGCTATCGTTAACGTCAGATGGGTCAAAATTTTACCGTTAATCGTCAAAAATATTTTAGCGTGATTCGTGAAATTATTTGAATTTTGTACCGTTATCGTTATTTGGAGAAAAATGATATCGTCAAAGCTCTGTCCTTAGCTGATTTTGGCTTTCTATTTAGATCATATCTGGTAATTTGTTCTCCATCAGTTTTGAAACATATTTGGATTTATGGTCTTCCAAACATTTAGATTTTATCTGCACTGAAGAGACATAAGTTGTCGAAATGCGCATATGCAGAATCAAAATTCACAGTAACTTCGGTATTGAGTTATTCGCCAAAACAAATTTTTGTAGAAATATCAAGCAAATTTATCGTGAAACCATAAATATTACCGTTAACGTCATTTTGTCTAATTTTTTTACCGTTAACCGTCACCAGGATACCCCCATTCCTACCCTCTTCAATGAAGTTCAAATCAACAAATTTGGAACCTAAAGATAAAACCTAAACCTAAAGATAAAGTAAGTGATAATCGAACCGTTAGTCCACAGGCACCATTCCGTTTATCGAGAAAAATGCACGTAAAGGACTAGGTAATGGCAGTCAAGTATTGCGTGATGGATCAGTCAACGGTTCGTAAAGGACTTTCTATCGAGGAAAACATTGAAGGTCAATGATTATTTCATTATATTCTATTTCTATGGATAAATTTCTAAAATCTAAATAAGTCTGTCAAAATGGTTCAACAATACCTATCATTATATGCTAAATTCATGGTTGGAAAATGCATAGTTTTCTCAAAAACGTTGAAGACAGACTCCTCGCCCACATTTTCAACATGAAGATATGGTCACAAAAGGTGTTATTTCGTCTATTTTATTTACAAAATAGACTTAATTTTTCAAGATATTGACAAACTTTGATATTGCAATATAACCAATGAACTTATTTATGCAAAAAAATATTTTTCTATAAACATAAATTTAGCCAAAGCGACTCCGCTCTCTTTAAAAAATATAGTAGAGGTCTTTATACTGCATTGAGCGTGGCGTGTCTTCGTTCGGTTTGGCTAAAATGGTTCGCGGTCAGGCTTTCCATATTCATAACCTGACTTATCTGCATATACATTGCATTCCCCTATCCACCAACTGGGGACGCGCCCAGCAGCTCAGTAGCCGGAGTCACTGCAACCCGATTCAGGTGCCGGGAATGTGTAAATTAATATAAAACTATTAAAGTACCATTAAACCTCATCAAATGCACATAAGGCATCCACGTATAACTCATGAAATATGTAATGAGGTGAAATTTGAAGTGCATTGAAAGCCTAATAACTTAAATAGTAAAACACACACTGTCTGGTTCAACATGAATAAAGTAAAACTAAATTTTAAGCAAATAACGCCAATAAAGAACAGTTTATATTTTTAGAGAGCATTACAAACTACAATAAAGCGGCATTTTATAGCTTTTTTCGAAACAAAAGAAATATCAAAATAATAATTTATCTTGATCAAAAAGTTTTAAAACGTAATAATATTGCATACGTTATCCAAAGTATCTGTCTGAATTTGTAAATCTCTCATTTTACTACTTAAACTGTTAAAAAATAAGATTTAAACAAGAATGTAACTTCTAAGACACAGATGTCCAATCCATCATCCTACAAATGGAATTGAACATTGTTAAGGTGAATGAGTGTACAATTTTTCATGAAGATCCGACTAACCGTCTCGTAGAAATCAGCTTAAACGCAAAGGCGAACCTGCAGTTTGACTGATGGACGTATGAACGAAAGAAGGAATCAGATAGAATCCCTTTAAGGATGTAAATTATTAAAATATATTTCAATTTGTGTTATTTTACAGATCAATGTTTTAATTTTATTAGTCCCCTACCGGCTTCGCCGAAGGGGACTTTAGGTTTGCACTCCGTCAGTCCGTCCGTCAGTCCGTCACACTCAGTTTTCCGGACTTTTTCCCTATAATATATTGATTGATTGATTGAATATTGTTTAACGTCTACTCAGCAATATTTCAGCTATATCAAGACGAGAACAAGTTGGTTAATAAATAATCACTTTGGGGTATGGAAAGGGCCATGGGACGGGAAATTCTGACTGCCACTGGAAAAGAAAGGTGAAATCGTCAAGGGCGGGGAATTTAGCCTTGTAGCCGATCACCTACGGACCACCCCAAAAACAGCTTGCTACAAGGGTTCTTTAACGTGCAGGACTGATTGATTGATTGAATATTGTTTAACGTCTACTCAGCAATATTTCAGCTATATCAAGACGAGAACAAGTTTGTTGATAAATATTCACTTTGGGGTATGGAAATTGCCATGGGACGGGAAATTCTGACTGCCACTGGAAAAGTAGGGTGAAATCGTCAAGGGCGGGGAATTTAGCCTTGTAGCCGATCACCTACGGACCACCCCAAAAAGAGCTTGCTACAAGGGTTCTTTAACGTGCAGGAAGCGTGGCATTTCTTCCAACACGTGGACCTGAGTTTACATCCAATCCGAAAGATGGGTTGTGTATTTATTAATCCCGCACAACCACGGAATGGGTCCTATTTCTATATCCCGGGACCCTCGGGGTCAGTCTCCGTTTAGGAGGGGTCACACCCCGCAAGCCGGAGATACTAGGTCCTATTTCTATATCCCGGGGTTCCCTCGGGGTCCTCTGTTAGGAAGACTCATACTCCAAGCTCAGAGGATGCTGCGGGCCTATTCATAAGCCGGGACCGCGCACGGCGGCCCTATAATATAAGAGATATTTATCTAATATTTGGTATGTAAGTCTACCACCATGAGTTACAGATCAAGTTTGAGTTTGGTTCCGGTTCATTGATTTTGGACGGAGTTATGGTCTTTAACTTAGACAAATTTGGTAAAATATAGGTTTTCCGGACTTTTTTCTTATCAAGCTAATATTTGTTATACGAGTCTACCACTATGAGTTACAGATCAAGTTTAAGTTTGGTTCCGGTCCATTGATTTTGGACGGAGTTATGGGCCTTTGACTTAGATAATTTTTGTAAAATATAGGTTTTACGGACTTTTTTTCTAAACCGTTCCAGATATGAAGCTAATATTTGTTATGTGAGTCTACCAGCATGAGTTACAGATCAAGTTCGAGTTTGATTCCGGTCCAATGATTTTGGACGGAGTAATGAGCCTTTGACTAAGAAAATTTTGGTAAAATATAGGTTTTCCAGACTTTTTTTCTAAACCGTTTCAGATATGAAGCTCATATTTGCCGTGTGAGTCTACCACTATGGGTTACAGATCAAGTTCGAGTTTGGTTCTGGTCCATTGATTTTGGACAGAGTTATTGGCCTTTTACTTTGAAAATTTTGGTAAAATATAGGTTTTCCAGACTTTTTTTCTAAACCGTTTCAGATATTAAGCTCATCTTTGCATTGTTAATCAACTACTATGGGTTACAGATCAAGTTTGAGTATGGGTTGAGTCCATTGATTTTTGATGAAGTTATGGGCCTTTTTGCTGGTATACTGAATTATTCCACCTGTAGGGAACTTCTGTATTGCCTTGCAATACGATCCACACTTGTTTAGAATGATTATTTAAAACAAAGTAATAAAATAAAAACTTCCAATGTTTGTTTTTACTACATTTTGCTTACATAAATGTTCTTCATACTGTTTCAAATGATAGTGATCGAAATAGGTTTTTGGTACAGGCATTTCAAAAGAAAAGGTGGGTTAGACCGGTCTTATGGCTAGATAAACCTCCCCTTCCATTGCGGTAGTGTCCGGTAGCAACTCAACAGCAATTGTCATTGAAAAGTCGTAGACATTTGAAAGAAATGATTATCCAAGTATTGAGTTAAGAAAGAATTTTGAATCAGAATTTGGACAGAAACTTCAAATTTTTCCACAAGGGACTGATATCTATTAAATATTTAATGATCGTATGAGGTGGATTTTTTTTTGAAGCCTAGATTAATGAGGTGGTCATGGAGAAAACTCTCTAATGAGAAAGTCTCTATAATTTGTGCTAGCTCTCGCGTAATTGTAGTGATTTTCTGCTGTACTTTTGATTCCCTGTTGTAAATATAACATTAATAAAAATCGCACATTACATACAATTATATCTTATTTTTTTTTAAATCATCGGAGAACTTCAGGGTTATATACTTGCATCAGCAGATCAAATATCAAATTGTCATTGGCTCGGTCAAGTCGATCCTTCACGAACCAAAATTTACGTTGCCTGATCCTTCACGTGCAAGAAAAGAGCTTTTTGTCCAAACGATCCAAGCAAAACTATATAATAGAGGTATGACATTATCCTAAAGCTTCTTCTGACAATATGTGTTAATATCTGTGGGATTATCATAACAAATAATGAGAAAAAGATAACATGACCAAATGTAGGTATATGTCAATGAAAATTGCATAGGGTAAGGTGCTGTCTTTTTCGTTTTTCAGAATACTGCACGGTATATTCGTAATTTTTTACACCAAAATAGCCATTGATGACTACCATTTTTACAGACAGTTTTAGTTTTTTGATTTTATTTTTTGCTTTTAAATAATTGTCTATTAAAAATTTTAAAATGACTAAAAATCACAGATTTAGTCCTTCACGAACCGTTGCCTGATCCATCACGCATCCATTGTAATACTTGACCGCCATTACCTAGTCCTTCACGTGCAATTTTCTCGATAAACGGAATGATGCCCGTGTAGTCTAAAACGAATTATGCAGGGACAAAGGCAATATCGAAAAGACAAAGAAACAAAGACATAATATGAGAATGGGGCAGAAAAAAAAACGAAGAAACACGCATAAAATCAAAATAAATAAATATTTCAGGTATAAGGTTCACATCTTGTGCAAAACCACAAAAAATATTAGATTTACTCTCAACTGATCGAGGCAACAGGTTGAGTTTCGATGGCCTTTCGAGTAACTGACCGAGTTCTCAATTTTTCTTGATTATCTTCATTAACATAAATCAATGTTTTGTGATACTGAGGTAGTGTATGCTTCTAACTCAAATCTTTCTTCGAATAATAATTAATGTTACCACTTTAA
Source organism: Modiolus philippinarum (assembly GCA_002080025.1). Classification (NCBI taxonomy): domain Eukaryota; kingdom Metazoa; phylum Mollusca; class Bivalvia; order Mytilida; family Modiolidae; genus Modiolus; species Modiolus philippinarum. Next base: position 11,616 of record MJUU01031870.1, on the reverse strand, counting down.
TTTATCTTGAAAAAAATTTTTTTTTTACATTTGCATAGATTAAAATAAAGTGTAAAACGTATTTCTAAAATGTGTTTATAATAAGGTGCAATGTTCACAAAAAATATTACAACAATATTACATACACACATCATTCAAAACTGGTAGACACAAAAAAATATTTAGCCCGTAAATTGCACGTATTTAAAAAAAACGAAATATGACGGGTCTTTCAGTTGATATCACTATCTGATTGTAGCCTACTCCTATCAACCAGTAGCGGATCCAGACTTTCTTCAAAGAGGATACCCGACCCATAATTTTCTAAAACGGGGGCTTGACCCCAATTTATAAAAAAAGCACTAGAAATTTTAAAAATTTTCAAAAAAAGGGGGGTGGGTTGGGGGCTGCCCCCGATCCGCCACTGTCAACGGACCCATCATCGTTGTAACCGCATATAAAATAAAATCAACTGACAAGTAACCCGATTAGCCAATTAAGGTCACGGTCACATGGTTTGGTGTCTGTAAGGTAGGACTAGAGGTAAGCCAACCATGGATTCCTACAAGAAAAAGTTTTCAAGTTGTAAGTGCATTACGTATTTCGTTTACATCGCCGTCACTGTTATACTTTGTACGCATATGTTGCACAGTCCATAACTATCGGCGAGACAAAAAATGAATATTCTTTACAGTTATAGCATATAATATATATAATACAATGACAACATTTACATATAAGGGCTATTGCACATACTTACAATACTAATAAAAATTAAATCAATACTTAAACACATTACATTATAGTTGTAGTTCATAACACATATAAAAATGGTCTAAGATTCAAATGGACAGGTTGCGTTATGATGTTATGGACTATAAAAAGAGGTTTCGTAATGAGAAAAGATGTGAGCTGGTCCGTGTGTACTGAGAGTTTGGAAGATTAAACATGATTGCAAAAAATCAAATGGGTAAAAATCTCGAAACAATAACCAAAAGATGCACAATATATATTCTTGATATGTTGTAAAATATATATATCCTTGACACGGACATGTACCTTGTTACAGCCCTTGCCTTCGGCTCGGGCTGTAACAAGGTACACGGTCCGTATCGCGATTTTTAGACTTTTTAGGCAGCCTGTTAATCCGGATGCATCCCTTTACACAAAATACTATTACATAAATGGATATGGGTTGAAAAGTATAAAAGCTGTGTTCACAAAATAGGTACCCTCTGTTGAAAACGTCTATGAAAATGATAAGTTCTTTAGCTTGAAAAAAAATCCGAAGCAATTCCTTGAAATCATGTGCATGTTCAATATATATTTATCGACGGATCCAGCCCTAGAAAAAAGGGGTTCGAGAAATAAGGGCATTCAAACCTACTTTTTGCCATTTTATTTTTGTCAATTTTACCCAAACGAAATTTAAAAATTTTCTCAGAGAAAGGGAGATATCTACCCCGAAACCCCCTTCTGGATCCAACAATGATATTAAAGTATTCTGTGAAGCTTTAGACACCTTATTTGAAAACTGGAGGAGAGGTTGATTTCACAAAATGTATACCATCTGTTGAAAAGGTCAATAAAATGACTCGATAGTGCGCGAAACAGGAAAAATATTTTTTAAAACTTTCTTAGCGTCAGATGCACATGTTCAAAACATACTGCAGACACATTGACAGCCAGCTGTGGCTATTAACGTATAAATATTGATTGAAACATATGTTACTTAAAAGTAAATCAAATAAGTTTGAAACCACTGAGGATCGAGATATATCGAAATAAGTCTTAGATCAAATTCATTTTTCCTTATATTTTCTCTCCTTATATGAAAAATATCATCAATGTATTTGCAAAGAGTGATGATAAAATTTCGGTGTGTTAATTATAAATAAATTAAGCTGGTTAAGTTGCATTTTAAAAATATACGTGTGTATTTTCGCATACATATGTAAAAATGCATAGGTTTGCAAATATTGGATGTAACTGCAAATACACAAGTATGTAAATTTCCACAATGTGCAAATATACTTTACCTGCGGACCAGATGTAAATTATTATGTGTAAATTTACTCAGGCTTCTGAATTGATTTTTGTAAATGTAAGGGACCGACCATTTAACCTGAAGGGGGGGTTATGGTTTTTTTTTCTGGACAGAAAATTTTTTTCGCGCTTCGCGCGAAACAAATTATTTATTTTTTGCACGCGTATCAACAAAATATTTTTTTTCAAAATTAACATTATTTTTTTGGGCAGAAAGCCTCATTCAGAAAATTTTTTTTCATCATTTTGGCAGCCAAAATATTTTTTTCACATAAAATCAGATCCAAAATATTTTTTTAGAAAAAAACCATAGCCCCCCCCCCCTTCAAGTTAAATGGTCGGTCCCTAAATGCATTTCTATAGAATACATACGGGATGACTTTAACTTCTAACACTAATATAAACACATTTTCCAAATTAATATATAATAGTTAATTTTTTAGAATTACAGCATCCCTCTTCGACTGGATTTTGCTTCCTCATCAATAGTAAATTGTCCTGAAGTAACGTAACAACTATCTGGAGCTTTCAATTTCTTGCAATGGAAGATGGAGGATAGGTGGACTCTTGTTAAATGTTTTAGTGGAAAGGCACATTTCCATTCAGTATTACTCAATTAAAGAATTTTTACTGCTTTTTAAGATATATTTGTAAAAAATACCCTACAAAAGACTCATGAAACAACGGCAGTAGAAAATCGAAGGAACAAAGCACAAGATTACACAAGTCCAGAGACAAGGCAAAAGCAAGGAAGACCAAAGACACCACATGCCCACAAAACACACGAACATTACATATACAACACAAAAAACTAAAGCACTAACAGTGTGTACTCTCAATAAACAAGAGTGACATCAGGTGCTCCGGAAGGGTAACCATGTCCTGCCCTGTATACAGCACCCGTCACAAGGTCAGTGGGTCAAATGTTTTGAAAGATCTTTTACGTAACTGATTGGTTATTGTCATTTTCTAAGCTGAGAAACGCTGAGAAAAATTTGCTTATTCACACCTGTGTATATTTTGTACATGTAAATGGGGCTTTTGTATGATAAAATTATTTTAATACAGGTGTACAGGTGTATATCCGATAATATTTTGTATGAGTTTAATTTGGAGCATTACAAGACATTTTCAAAAAATTACAATTTGAAGTCTGAACGAGGCTATAAAAGATCAAGAAATCGTTTTAGTGATCTTGAAAACAATGAAACTGTCCTTGAAATAATATTTAGGTAAATGTATATTAAATTGAATATTTAAATTTTGCCTTTTTACCATGGTAGCCAACTTAAGCGTTGATCTTCTAAGACATTTATTCTTACCGACCCCCCCCCCACTGATATGTTTTGAAATTCCTAACGTACTGAATACGACCTGTAAGGTACATGCAGTTAATGCCTTTTCTGATGAATTGAGTGGGAAAGAGACAAATTAAGCATAATTTAAGGTGATAAAAGGATTACTTTCTTGACATATGTGGTAGCCTGACTTTATTTTCTCCCATGAAACATACTGTTAATACCTAACTAAACAAGATAAATAAAATGCAACACATATGTATTCTGTTTCAACTTCCACTTATGAAAATACAAAAAATACCGAAGTTGCATCACAATCAGTAAATTTCGTTACGCTGTACACGTGTTTCAAAGAGTAACCTCTCATCAGCAGCATTAAAATCAAATAATATGGAAAGCCATAATTCAAAAGTTGTAACAAAAGAATTACTCATTACAAAATAAATCGAAATAGGAAATATCAAAATATTTTCTGATTTACTGGATAAGAAATTTAAACCATGAAAAAGGATTTGAGAATTCCAAACGTTTGGATAGACATCTGTTGTATAAGCATATCTAGGTAGCTTTATAACAAAATACCGCAGTTACTGTAAATTTAGTTTCTGCATATGGCCATTTCGACAATTTTTGTCTTTTCAGTGCAGATCAAATCAAAATATTTAGGAGAGCGTGAACCAATTTGAAATAAAGGGGTAAGATATCTACATAGGGGCCATGTCCAGATGAGGTCATCATATAAAACTTCTGACAATACCTGTGATTCTATACTAAGCATAAAAAAAACCCTTCCATTGTTGTTTCTTAGTTTCGAAACCTAATTCTATTACGCTTTGAAAACGCAATTGTACTAATAAACATAGAGCCGTCAAGGACGTCATAATACGAATACCAGGACGTCATATTCTCAACCATAAATAATTCAAACGGGAATAAAACATTTTTATTTAATATATCCGTAAATGGTGCCTAATGTTAAACCAAAAATGGTTACAAGTCATCTTTTTACAACTTTTATATGCTTTGTATGCTGTTTCGTGGTCTATTTCGTTTAATTTCATACATTTAAAACAAAATGGCATTTAAAAAAAACGTCCTACTAGTACCACTTCGAATTTTCAAATTTACAAACGTCGCTAGCGAAAAAATTATTCCATTTTTAAAAGCTGTTAATATGTATAGTAAAATCTAAGTTTATATTATCCAATTTTTAAATTTCGTCAAATCTGATCTATTTATCTTAAATTGTTTATCGTACGATTTTATCTTAAAGAAGTTGTTTTATCTGTACATAGCCATACGTTTTAAATGACTGTTTTAGTTACATATTTATAATATTATGAACAGTTCACATCACGATATAGCTAGGATACTAGTAATGCTAAAGTTGGCGTTAAACAACAATCCATCAATCAATCAATCGAATTTTCATAAATATATTTATAAACCATATTTAAATCGAAATTATTATTGCAATTGGTTTTATATCTGTCCCCATTTTATACCTCGCTATTGCTCGGTATAAAATATCCAGAAATATAAGATCTTTCCATGTTCTTATTTGCAAAGAGCCCGCTTAAATCTACTTCTTAAATAGTGTGGAAATTTTGTTATTTATTGGATATGTGAAAATAAGTTGTTGCCTTTACTAAGGTATTTTCACTGGCAGATATGTTTGATCTTGTTTGGCCATTTCGATCATATCATGATCTTGACAGGCTTAACAAAATTTTGTTAAGACAGTGTTAGATTTTAAGTTGGTTTTCAAGATAATTGATTTCAAGGACNAACGGAATGAAATACAGGGGAAAACAATCAGCCCTTTGAGATGTATATCTTTTCCATAAATTTCCAAGTGAAATAAAAGGGACAATTAATTGTGAAACCATTTCGAGTATAAAGGAAGTTGGGGTGTTAATAAAATTACCAAACAGATTTGTTAAGAGCCAAAGTCCATGAAGCAAAAAGACAAAGCAGGCGGGAAAACCACATGAAACTTGTAAACCGAAATTTTAATAACTTGGTAAAGGATCTAGCATTTTTTATTTTATGATCTTTTATAAATAAATGGTTATCCTATAACTCTGTGTTGTCATAATAGATGATAAACGTTACAATTAAGTAACCATCTCAGCGAAAGATTAATGAACAGTAGCTCAAATTAAACCTTCTGGATTTTGCATAGAGCCCGCTTAAATCTACTTCTCAAATAGTGTGGAAATTTTGTTATTTATTGGATATGTGAAAATAAGTTGTTGCCTTTACTAAGGTATTTTCACTAGCAGATATGTTTGATCTTGTTTGGCCATTTCGATCATATCATGATGTTAAGACAGTGTTAGATTTTAAGTTGGTTTTCAAGATAATTGATTTCAAGGACAATCAAGACGTGTTAAGATAATTCAAGATTAAACAAGATTGACTTGTTATTTGCGTTCAGGAACAATCAAGACGAATTAAGTTTGTTAAGATCAAACAAGATCGTGATTTTATCTTGTTTGATCTGGACAAACTTAACATATCTTGATCGTCCTTGAACGAAGTTATCTTGTTTGATCATGATAAACTGAACAGGTCTTGATCGTCCTTGAAAGCAATTATCTTAAAATACGACTGAATATCTGATACAGTCTTAACAAAATTGTGTTAAGCTTGTTAAGATCGTGATAAGACCAAAATGGCCAAACAAGATCAAAACATATCTGCGAGTGTTTGTTATTTGACACAGACATTACAATCACAACAGTGCTCTACTGCATCTCGTACTTTTTATATTACTGATATTCCAATCTTGTACCTGTATATTAGCAAAATCCAATTTTGTCCCTGTATGTTACTAAATTCCAATTTTGTATCTGTATTTTACCAAATTCCAATTTGTACCTGTATATTACCAAATTCCAATTTTGAACCTGTATGTTACCAAATTCCAATTTTGTACCTCTATCATTTTAGAGCTACTGATAGACATTACACAAAAATGTACAGACTGCTCTGCATAATACTATTTGAACTCCCTATTTACAAGAACTATGTTACAAAATCGAATTACAAATAGCTAAATACCGAAGTTACTATGAATTTACTTTCTGCATATGCGCATTTCGACAACTTATGTCTCTTCAGTGCAGATAAAATCTAAACGTTTGGAAGACCAAAAACCCAAACAAATTTAAAAACTGAAAGAGAACAAACAACCAATATGATCTAAACGTAAAGCCTAAATTAGCTAAGGACAGAGCTTTGCATGAGGTGGATACTCCTTAGTTTTCAAGAGAATCAGAACATCATGCCAGTTGTCATCATCAATGATGTTTAGAATTTACAAATAACTTTGATATGGGACTTTTGTTGTGCAATTGAAGGCAGAAACGAAAGCAATAGAACTTTTTCCGATTTGAACATGACTCAAAAGTCCCTTATTGGTAACAATAAATGTTAAATACTTTATTTTGTCTGAAGTTTACTATGACTTATCTAATTTAAATCCAATATTATTATGTCGCCTCAGACGTAGTCAGGACGACATTTTGTTTTTTGTCCGTTTCTCTACTATCATTATTATGTCGTCCCAGACGTAGTCGGGACGACATATTGTTCTTTGTCCGTTTCTCTATTATTATGTCGCCCCAGACGTAGTCGGGACGACATATTTTTTTTGTCCGTTTCTCTATTATTATTATTATTATTCCGCTTTCTTTCTTCCAATGAATTTTTGTCCGGCTTCGTTCTCAGAGATGCCTGGAGAGGACTCATTTATATTTGGTACAAAATTGGATCACCTTATGAAGTTGTTATTACCTCCACCAAAAAAAAAATCAAAATGGCTGCCAAGTTACGTTTGTGTTTTGAATGTCCGATTTCCATAAAAACCATCAAATCACAAACATGCCAGAATTCATTCATATATGGCAAAAATTGAATCCCCATTAGAAGATGGGCATGCAAAAAAAAAATCAAAATGGCCGACATTTCCAAGATGGCCGCCAAAATACGTCAAAAATTCAACTTCGATCGATTTCAATTAAAATTGATTTCTAGGTAGATTTTGAGGCTGCGAATAAGGTTGAATCATGGAATTGGCTGCCAGGGGCGACATCAGTTATTGCTTGCAATTGCAAATCTAATTATTATTGTTTCTTTCTTCCAATCATTTTTGTCCGGCATTTTCACAGCGATGCCAGGACAGAATTCATTCATATTTGGTACACATTTTGAACACCTTATGAAGTTGAACTTTCACTAAAAAAATTCAAAATCGCTGCCATTTTCAAGACGGCTGCCAAGATACGTCAGCATTTAGAATTTGTCTTATTTCCATAAAAATCATAAAATCTCAAACATGCCTTGACAGAATTCATTCATATTTGGCAAAAAGTTAAATCACCATAAGAAGATGGGTATGCAACTAAAAAATTTTCCAAATGGCCGACATCTCCCAGATTTCAACGGAAATTGATTTCCAGGTAGATTTTGACGCTGCGATCGTGGTGGATTCATCGAATTGGCTGCCAGGGATGAAATCAGCTATTGCTTGTAATTGCAAATCTAGTTATTATTATTATTCCGCTTTCTTTCTTCCAATGATTTTTGTCCGGCTTCGTTCTCAGAGATGCCTGATCAGAATTCATTCAAATTTAGAACGAAGTTGGATCACCATATGAAGTTGTACCTCCACCAAAAAATTAAATTTAAAAATAGCTGCCATTTTCAAGATGGCTACCAAGCTATCAGATTTCCATGAAAATCATAAAATCAAAAACATGCCTTAACAGAATTCATTCATATTTAGCAAAAAGTTGAATCACCATAAGGAGATCGGCATGAAACAAAAAAAAAATAATAAAAATAAATCAAATGGCGGACATTTCCAAGATGGCCACCAAAATACGTCAAAATTTCAACTTTGTCCGATTTCAACGAAAATTGATTTCTAGGTAGATTATTACGCTGCAAACATGTTGGAATCATCAAACTTGCTGCCAGGGGCAACATCAGCTATTGCTTTCAATTGCAATTCTGGTTAATGTTGTTTTTCAGTTTTTGCAAATATAGGATTTTTACCGAAAATAAGGGCTTGTAAGATTCTGGAATCTAATGGCTGCTGTCTGAAGGGATACGGCGTAAATGCACATGAGATAGAGTCGTAATGCTAAAATACCAAAGTTGCATAAAATACAGTAAATTTCGTCATGGTGTACACCTGTTTCAAGGAGTAACCTCTCATCAGTAGCATTAGAATCAAATAATATGGAAAGTGATCATCAAAAAGAAGTAAAAAAAAACACTCATTGCAAAAATATCGAAATAGGAGGCCAAACTAGCGCAAAACCAGTCGTAAAACAAAGTAAATAGAACAAAGCAACAAATCGAAATGCAAATTTAAAGAGGTTTCCTAAATCCATACACAATGAGAAATGCAGTTTTAAGGAGGTACCAAAATAAAAAGAATAATGCGAAAGAATCATCTTTTACATATTTGATTTAGAAATTAAAGCTTCTTGGTGACCAAAAGTTATGATTTTTTCGATTGCTTTATATAATAGAGAATGTTTTGCTGAAATATTTTAATGTTACTATTTTTTCTCCATATAAGTGAAAAAATTAAGGAACCATGGTTATTCTAGTGATGTTTTGTTTCTGTTAAATTGATTTTTTCAGCAAGAAAAGAAAACGACTTACCGTTAGCATTGCGGCATACCACTGTGAAGAAAAGCATAAATAAAAACACAGAAGGGACTTGCATCTTTTCGTTAAGTCACCAGACTATGTCATCATTCTTACCTGTTACCCATTATATATACCCTGAAATTCGATGCTGATAATTAGTTTTGTCGTGAACTTATTAAAGGTTTTTGACATTGATCTTTATGATCTTGGGACATATTAATCTTGGTTTAAACTGCTGTTGTTATGCCTTTCTATTTGTGCAGTGAAAACATATGATACTATTTAAATTCAGACCTTAACAATGAGATTCATATATGAATATTTTCTTCTTCTTTTTTTTTGCATACGCAGACATTTGTTTCATTTAATTTCGCCGACGTTTTTTTCGTTTTGAATAAACCTACATAATGTGACAGTAAATCAGCGATTTTGCACAACCTTGATATAATAAGAAACATCGGTCGGTTGTCTCCCTGTACCAATGAATTTATATATGGTCAAAGAGGAGATAATTCCTAACTTCAATATCAAAAGACGCTATTCAATTGATATGCTAGTTGACATTATCTCCACTGGCCATAATTAACTTGGAACAGGTATATAACCGATCGATGTTTCGGATTAGTGATCATGTAAATCAACAACCCATTAGCGATTTTCTAAAATCACTGAACTTGTCTGGGATTTTATAAAATCCCTGAAAATCTTTCACTGTTTTTAAAAACATTGATTACATAGAATGTTATATGTTTTTTTTTATTTTCGGGAAAGAATTAAGTGTATCACATGTTAAAATTAAAAACAAAGATACTGTTTATTAGGATAACAAAATTAAATTATTTACTAATTACTGAAAAAAACAATGTTTGTAGTTTTGGCTTAAGTTATTCATTCTTAGTTTGTTTTAACCTATTGGTTTATTTCGGATTTTGACAAGCTATTGCAACTTGTATTAATTCCTCGACAGCCTGGGGATGCGACATATGCAACAATTTTGGTCAGTACAACAACTTCTCAAACCATACCTTGAAATATCAACTTTTAAACTTAACTTATTTGTTAAATAAACGACCGGAATTGGACACAAGTTGTAACTACTTATGAAGTCCTCTCTCTGAAATATCAATGCATGTACAAGTCGAATGAACATCAGAGTCACTTGTAACAGGTGACAAGTATAATAAAAAACATCAGCTATGTGCTATATCCGGGTGATGCAACCATATTTGTTTTGTTTAAAATAGGAGAAAATGACAATTTTGGAAATGGATCGGAAGTGATTTCCCGTAAAATGAAACTGGTAAAATGCATATATTTTGTTAGCTAATTTATCGAAGAAGCATTGAATAGCAGCACATTAAAAAAAAATATGAAATGAATGAAGAAACCCTTTTTTCATTGGGGCAGCCTCCACGAGTTTAATCTAGGTATATCAATTAACGCTAGATGGCAGCAAAATCGAAGTGGGAAAAACTAAGAATTTGTGGCCAAAGGAACATAACTCGAGTCAAAATCGAAAGACCACGCGCAAAAAGTACATTTTTTCATTTTTAACAGTAAATCCAAAAAATTCCACAGGTCCGATTGTAATGAAACTTGCACTGCAGATGTGTGAATTATACATCTTTCATATGCTAGATGGGTTTTAGTGGGTTCCAAAGTTAACCAACTGAAAATGCGATTTTATAGAAGATTACCATCATATGAAATGTTTAAAAATCTGGCATTATTTACACCCAAATATTAAATAAACAAACATTGTGCAGAAATAATGTTAAAGTTTGCAAATTAAATATATTACCTATATCAAACACTTAATTACATTATTTCACAATAAAATATCAATTCAAACAAAAGGTCAGATTTTTGTCCAGAGAGTTATCTAACCTGATTCTTTACTGATATGCCTATTTAATCGTTTTTAACATGAATTCTACTGCCTATATCAAAAAATAAAAATCAATATTTCAGTTAAAGTAGAAAGTAATTGCTCGTATTTTAAACTGTTAAAAAAGACACAAATAAACGTAAGAGTATGTAGATTGTCAAAAAGACAGCACGATATTTTTAGAATAAATAATAGGCAGGCAGTGAAATATTGCCATTTAATTACATTGCCATTTTTTCATTGCATTTCATTATACACGAGCAAGATAACAAGCCTGGATGCTTGTATAAACATGATGTCAGCCAGTATAGTCATTACGGCCAAGTTAGACCTTCACTTATCGAACTCTTATTAAGGGGTCTTTAACTTACTAGGTGTTGCTCTCCTCTAACATTGGCCAACCTTTTTTTAATTTTTGCATGGTACACTAGGTCCAAATTAACTCAGTATTTCATGATTGTTATAACAACGTGCATTTGTGAAAGCCTGAGAACGCCATTCTGTTGAGAAATGAAAAAAAAAACTATCATTCGAATGTATAACTTAGTTCAAATATTATTGACCAATAAAGTAATTTTAAAATTTCCAAATTAAACAAATTCACTGTTGATTGATTGATTGATTGGTGTTTTACGCCAACTTCAGCAATATTTCAGCTATATTGTGGCGAGAACTGTTGGGTTTATTCAACAATTTTAATAAATACAATGAAATATTAATATAAAACCATATAGC
>MJUU01031869.1:49324-64893 GCA_002080025.1 Modiolus philippinarum | reverse complement strand
GACCGTATACATAGTGTTAATTATCTACATAACCAAAGCAATATAAACTAAACAGAAATTAAGTGGTCTATGTGTAATCTTTTACCAGAACTTAATAGTGTACCTTTTACATGTCTAAATGTAATCAAATTCTATGCTTATTTTGCAGAATAGTACAATGACTGCAGCATACATATGTAAATATTTTTCTGGAACAAATACACAAAAATGTGATTTCCTATAATTAGCATAGACCTTGACTCAATCAGTTTGTCATTCCACAATTTAAGGTGAATCCTGATAAACTTACTGATTACAACAAAAGTTAGATGCTTAATATTAGCTATGTAAATAGAGCATCAAAAGAAAATGAAACTGGAAAGCTGCTCAGCAGTCTGATGTTAAATTTAGTATTATTTTTCTCTTTATTTCATTTGTATTTAAATTTTAATCTTTATATGTTATTTAATAGGTCAAGTAGGTACATGTATTACTGTATGTTCCGAGACTGGTAAAACTGACACAAGACCAGCAAAAAATAACCTAAAAAGATAAATCCAACAATATTACATATAAAGCACACATAAAGCAACGAACATATATCAAGCAAAACACAAAACATGAAAACAGATATTTACATGAGCACATGATATCAAGCACACATAAAACATAAAACATAAACACAGGTATCTGCATGTACACATGCAACAAAAAGTCTAACGTAAGCAAAATTAGAAAAAAGAAAGGCGAATAAGAATAATGCAGCAGCTGCAAATAAGGAAAAAATATAAATAAAATAAATAAACTAAATAAATAGCATGAAAGCAGCAAGCAGACCAAGCTGTTTACAAACATGTACTTACTTTTTCCTGAATGTGAATCTGTAACAATATGAAAAAGGTTAAATATTATATACAAAATCATGTAATTACTGGAAAAAACTATCTAGCAAATTCAATACCCTAGTGTACTATTTATATTTTGAATTAAATTGAATATAAACCGATGTAGATACCAAATAATTTTTACAAAATTGTGTTTTCTGAATATATTAAACAATGTTAAGCATTAAAGATTTTCAGAAATGAAATGAAATGTGGTCATAAAGGTTCAAATTTTTTCCTCAGTTGCCATTTGTCTTTGGCATTCATACGTGTCTCCAGAATGAGATCAATTCCAACCACTCTAATACGTGTTTTTAATTTCTCCTCACTCCTGATCTTATAGGCAATATTTGATAACTCATTCCGGATATCTTTCATACATGGTGGTAAATCATCTACAATTCTAATACGCTTTCCTGCAAGTTTGTACCCATGCGACATAACTAGCTGTTTATCTGCATAGTGTATAAAGCGAATTATGATGGGGCTAGGACGCTTCGGCCTTCCTTGTTGGGTCTGACGTGTCGGAATTCTGTGTGCGTTTGCCACTGAGATTTTATCTACTCTACCCTTATCTATTTCGAGCCCCTTTTCGAACAAATTGCCGATGACCGACCAAATATTTTCATCCTGTTCTTCTTGTATGCCATAGACAAGAACATTATATTTTCTTTCATGTTTTTCTAGGACAAGTTGTTGCTCTCGTAATTTTTTCATTTTTTCATCAAAATCTTGTTTCATAAGTTTCATACTACTATGCTCTACCCTGCTTAATTCAAGCTCTATATGTTCTACACCTTTTTCTAATTCGCCATGTTCTGCTCTTAGTTCTCTGATTTCTCTTTTTGATGTCGACACATCTCGTTGAACCTGCTCAACGCTTGATTTCACCTTGTCAATCATGCTAGAAAATTTATTTTCTATAGTATCAAGTTTTGTTGAGAAGGAATTTACCTTTGTGTCTAAACCTAAAATCAAATCTTTTAGTTCCAGGATTGCTTCTAGAGTCACCGACATGATGGAATCTGATAATCACCACACTAGTGCACTAAATACAACACATAAAATCAATATCTCAATCCCCCAACGATTCAAATGAATGTTTCTCACCATAAAGTCATATTAAATACACAGCTCAAGGTAATGTTCACATATTTCTTGGGTGAAAAGTGTCTTTTACTATGAGCCCTCAAAAAATTATGGGCGCAGCCATTACAGGGGAGATCAATGAAAGGGCTTTTTCTCATATAGGTAGTACCTTAATTAACCAATTAAAGAAATTGTAAAGCTATTGATTAAACTACTCGAAATGTAAATATGTGATAAATGCGTTAGAGAATGATAAGCCATGCTCTAACAAATAAGTGCTCGGAGCTTAAGCTCCTCGCACTATATTTCATAGAGCATGGCTTATCATTCTCTAACCCGTACTTATAATCGCAATAACAGTACATTATTTGAATACCCGAGGGCGTCAATCTTGATTTGACGGTCAAAATATCCATTTGCAGGCTCCGCTACACGTCGCCTGCAAACTGCATTTTGACCGTCAAATCTACGATGGACACCCACGGGTATTCAAATAATGTACTGCTATTAGTGATTAATTAGTATTCTCAATTTTTTGTGAATGATGCATACAAATTTGGTCTTATATCCCTTTTAAGACGATTTCAATGTTGCAAATTCACACCGAGAGTGACACAACAGTAGTAGAATACAGAAGGAACAAGGGATGTGGTAAAAAGAGAGTAAAAGATATACACAGTTTTCTAACGCATGCGGAGGAGATCCCTTCTTATACTCTCTGCACGTTATAGGAGTATTTGAAGTGTATTTTTAACATTCTGCAAACACTAAATATACATATGAAGTAAGTGAGTAATAAACGTCAGTCTAAAAACGTGCTCTAATCCTAAAGCAATGGAAATATTAACACAAAGATACACAATATTTTACGAAAGAATATGGAGTAAGTGAACATATGTTGGTCATTGGCTTGTCCTTGACTTCTTAGCTTGATACTCGAGTTATTGGATGTAGTTTGTTTCCGTTGATTTATTCACTTTTTTACCTTTTTGGGCTGTTAGGGCTTGCTATATGGTGTGATCATAAGGGTCCTCACTGTGTTGAAGACCGTACGGTGACCCCTAGATGCTTTGTTTTGGGTCGTTTTTACCTAAATATGGGATGCTGTGTCCTTGACATTTACCCCATTTCCTTTCTTTTTCATATGATACCGTAACACATATGTTTACTCCAACTACAATAATTTTAATGAGTACGACAAGTACAACACAGAAAAGAAGAAAGGAGACACATACAGATGAGCTAGAACCTAAATCAAAACCACGGATGAGATCAGACGCACCGAAATAGTAAGCATCTACTTCTTATAAGGCACCTGCCATGACCCGGTAGTGAAGTCAAATTCATTAGAGGAAGCAACAATTTAAAGCTTTGAAATAAAATTATTTTAGACAGGGTGATTATTTAAGTTACAAAACCTAGTGTTATCGCCCCTGATCGACAATATATTTTGCCCTGCAAATTTATACTATCTTACTTGTGACCCTTTTTTGACCTTGATTTGGAGTTTATTTGACAATCAAATACCGACAATACAACCAGCCACTACATTAATCAAACAACCAAGCACACTTCCTCTATGAAGCATTTGTCAGATGCTTAAGGTGTATGCTCTTTGTATTCCGTCAGATACATGTGAAGCTTTTGAGATTTTTACTTGAACATATAAAAATACTATAATTTTTCAGTAGGATAGAAAAGAGTAATTAGTAGACTTTCCTTGTAGTTCAAGTAACAGGAATTATTCTTTTTTTTACTTTTTATCTTTCTTGTTCTGTCTTTTATATTAATTGTGGGGCAATAACGACTAATGATTAAATAACAAAATACCGAACTTGCTGTGAATTTGGTTTCTGCAAATGCGCATTTCGACAACTTTTGTCTCTTCAGTGCAAATTAAAACAAAACATTTGGAAACCATAAACCAAAATATGTGTTAAACCTGACAGAGAACAAATTGCCAAAAGGATCAAAATAGAAAAGCCAAAATCAGCTAAAGACAGAGCTATACATGAGGGAGATACTCCTCAGTTTTGAACAAAATTTTCTTAAATTTAGATATTTCAAGTTTTCAAACGAAATCTGTTTGCGGGCCTGCACTGAAGTGCTAGCTCCTAGGGTGGTGAATACCCTTGGGGACTAACAGTCCACAAGCAGAGATATAGGTCAAGTGGTAAGAAATAACAAAATACCGAACTTGCTGTGCATTTAGTTTCTGCATATGCGCATTTCGACAACTTATGTCTCATCAGTGCAGAAACAACGGCAGTAGAACACCGAAGGAACAAAGGGGTGAAATTCACAAAAATCGAAGTCCAAAGACAGGACAAAAACGAGAACACAGAAAAAATGACGTTAGACACAAAAACAATGACGCCAGACAGACACAAAGCACAGAACCAGAAACCACAACATTCAGAACAAAGGCACTCACAGTGTGAACTCCAGTGAAACTGAGAGTGACATCAGGTGCTCCGGAAGGGTAAGCATGTCCTGCTCTGTTAGCAGCACCCGTCACACTGTGGGTGATTCAATCCGGGAAAATGTCAAAGTCGGTAGATTAAATCAAAACATTTGGAAACCATAAACCAAAATATGTGTTAAACCTGATGGAGAACAAATTACCAAAAGGATCTAAACAGAAAAGCAAAAATCAGCTAAGGACAGAGCTATGCAAGAGGGAGATACTCCTTAGTTTTGACCAAAACTTTCTTAAATTTAGATATTACAAGTTTTCAAAGAAAATCGGTTTTCGGGCCAGCAACGAAGTACTAGCTACTGGGTTGGTGAATACCCTCGAGGACTAACAGTCTACCAGCAAAGGCATCAGCCAAGTGGTAAGAAATAATAAAATACCGAACATGCTATGAATTTAGTTTCTGCATATGCGCATTTCGACAACTTATTCTCATCAGTGCAGATTAATCAAAACATTTGGAATATTTTACGAAAGGATATGGAGAAAAAATAGAAGGATAGAAAAGCCAAAATCAGCTAAGGACAGAGCTATGCAAGAAGGAGATACTCCTTAGTTTTGAACAAAATTTTCTTTAATTTAGATTTTACAAGTTTTCAAACGATATACAAAATATTTATTTGTACAAACAGTGTGCATTTTTGAAGTATGATTCAATAGAATAGAAAAGATAATAGGAAACATGTGTAAAGGTTATAAAATACAGATAGACGCCAAAATCTATCAAGGAACTGCACAAAAAATACAAATAAAAGACCAAGGACAAATGATAGGAACCCGGTACAGCCGGACTTGGTACTAGCACTACAAAAAGCTAGGTCATGTTAAACCAGTTAATGGGGGTTGACACCCTCCCCTTTCTCTGTCTTACTCTGTCCCGTATCCATATTATATTAAAAAAAAATACTAATAAACCTCAATCCTGGTAGACTGCTTACCACAATGTTGAAATTAAAGAAATGCAATTTTGAAAGATGGGCCAAAAAGTGCACGCAACTACTACGTATGCTTAAGGCAATTTTGAACCATCGGTCAATGAGTGCTCGCAACTGATCTGCAGGCTAACTAAAGAAGTTTAGTCTGCTGGTAAAAAACTTAAAGACCTATTCTTTGCTTCCTTTTTCTTCTGTGATGTTAATGTCTGTATTTAAACTTATTTAAGACTCCAAATATTAGGATCAACATTCAATTAAAATTTGGTGAGTAAAATTGAGTGAAATTAAGTGAACATTTAAACAGATGTCAATCGACAGAATACAATGCATTACATATTATTTTAGCCGGAAGGACTCAAAAGACTGTATTTTTAATGTGATCACTTCAGAGTTTTCTCCACATTGTGTAGCGGTTTTGGTATCAATATCAACTTTGGTTCTATAAGTACATAATTGTAAAATGGAATAAAAAAGATAACAGGAAACACCTACAATGGCCGAAAAACATAGCCACATGCCAGAAAGTAAATAGGAACTGCACAAGAAAAAAAACCACAATAAAAATACAAAAGACAAACATAAACAACGATAGGAACTCGGGACAGCCGGACTTGGTACCGGCACTAGCAAAAGCCAGCGGTAGGGTTAAACCGGTTTATGGGTACCCAAACCTCCCCTTTCTCTGTCCCGTTTCCCTATCGTAGAATAAACATACGAATAAAACCCATACAGGTAGACTACTAACTCCATGACCACAATCTAGAAAAGAAAAATGGGGGGACAAAACGTAATTTTGAAAGATGGGTCAAAGAGTGCTCGCCGCTAAACTGCCGGCTAGCTCAAGGAGCCTAGTCCGCTGGTAAAACACTGTCGCACTACGGAAGGAAAATCAAATTCAAAACTCCCAATGGGTTTGGTAAAGAATCGTCATGTATTTCAGTAGACATCGGCAGTATCAGTGAGAGGCCAGTATGTGTGTAAAATCCTCAGGTCACTGGATCCCAAAGCTAATTTAACGGACACGTGCAGAATATCCTGTCGATATCCCCTATTGCGTAAAGAATGTAAGTTACGTCCCAGTTTTTCTGGATTTTTAATCAGTTTCTGGCATTTTTAACAACATTTCCGTAAGTCAGCATTGATCTCAATACAGTATGTACATTATCAGGTTGACAAGCTTACTGTGCAACCAGATAAAAAAACATGTAAGCCAACAGTGTTAAAAATGAACATTTAAGAGTCTCCAATACTAGAACCTACCTTTCGCTTCCTGAATTTTTTTATTTTATTTAACTCATCAAAATAACCAAACTCCAGCTTTTGTTTATTAGTGTGCTTAGCTATATCTTTTCATACGTTTGTAAAAAATTTCAAGTTAATAGCAACAAACATTCCTTTCAAGTGTTATATAGATTTTCATATCCAAATTTGCATTTCAGTAACGCCATCATCATTGTCCAGTGTTGTGGTTTTTACTGCAGTTTTAACACATATAGTGTCCCTAGGACCTCTACAAACTCTACAGTTTGATAAAGTTCTTACCAACATTGCTGGTGCTTATGAACCAAGAGATGGCCAATTTAGTGTCCCTGAAAATGGTGTTTATATGATATCAGCGACAATTTATGTAGCCAACACCCATTGTCACTTTGAAATCGTGAGGGATGGTGTACAACTCGTAGCAATGTACGGTAATGGTGAGGACGATGCCGGACATACTATTGTTGTTGAGTTAAACCAGGGAGATCGTGTATGGGTCAGACATTTTCGAGACAGTAGTAATGGAGAAATTTGGTCAGCTGCAAACAGGCACTTCGCATCCTTTTCGGGGACTCTGATTGCTCCGCTGTAATAAATGAAAACTTCATTTAAATAGTCCTCTTTTGTTATGCTTTGACAAAACGCTTTATTGTTTGTAAAATCTAAACAAGAAAAAAAAACTGCGCGACATTGATAAGATTTCATTCCTCGTGCGATGACTACGTCTTTACACTCGTTTTCCTACGCTTCATTTGTATAATAATGAAGTAATTTTAGTAATTGTTCAGAGAATAATTGCAATCGCCAAAACAACAGCAGTAGAATACCGAAGGAACAAAGCACAAGATTGCAAGTCCAGAGACAAGGCAAAACCAAGAACACCAGAAGACGGAAGACCAAAGACACTACATGCCCACAAAACACACAACCACTACATATACAACACAAAAACGAAAGCACTAACAGTGCAGTTGCTCCGAAAGGGTAAGCATGTCTTGCTCTGTATACAGCACCCGTCACACGGTCAGTGAAGCATATGTTTTGATAGATCTGTCAGGTTACTGATTGGTAATTGTCATTTTCTAACCTGGAGACAAAACCAGTTTAGAACCATGGTACGTGTAACTTCTCTAACCCTAAAACAGTACCAAGTTGAAATTTTGAAAAGCTTTTGGAATCACTTTAGTATTCTAACATGGACAAGGACAAATCGGTACCGCAAACATCACTGACGAAGACAAATTTAAAATTTAACAAGACAACACAAAAAACTAAAGCACTGACAGTGTGAACTCCCATAAAAACCGAGAGCGACACCTGGTGGTCCGGAACATGTTTAAGTTTAATTGTGTTGTCTATGTCAATCACAAATTTGATTTAAACAAAAGTTCTGAACTTTATCAGCCTTTTTCATAATGGTTGCTAAGGGCTTTTTTAAAAATTAGCTTGAAAGGACATGAAAGTCACTTCCGGTTGGCAATTTCATTTATTTCCTTTTTGCAACATTACAATACATTTTTGATAATGTTGCTAGCGACTTTTGTGGCAAATAACGTTGCTAAGGACATTGACCTCATTTTGTCGGCCGTATTATACTGAATATATTTCCTTCTTATAGTTTCTTTGTATCTTTCATTTTGAGATATTAGCAAAAAACCGTAAAATCGGATCTCGAAAAACGGTTTTTTGGGCCCTAGGTCCAAAACCAATGGTCGAATTATGTTGACCCAAATGTACCAAATGTAGACCTTGAGAGACTCAAATATTAGATTTCTCTATCGATCGTTATTTCAGTTTCGACGAACCCTTGATTTCGATATCAATGAAGATAACAGATATTTGGGTAAAAAACCTGGTCATCAGAAACCCTGTATATGCAACATGATATTTGCAAGTGGTTTCTCGAATTTTTCATGACTTTCGCGTGCCATAACAGTGTTTCTATACAAAGCATTTTAAAATTTCTTATATCTGTTTGCTGGTATTTTATACATTAAAGGGAAAATATAACTTTAATATATTGACGTTTATCTACTGTTTTCTTAATTAAGTTACTAATGTGGCAAATGATGCTCACTGGCCTAGAGCTGCTTTTGAATCTTTTTTAATTTCTGCTGTAGTAAATTCAGTATTTTGTTATTTAACTTGTTTGCCATTCTGATGGACTTTGTTTTGGAACTCTCTTTTTGGTAAATTCTTAGGTACGAAAATTACTGTAATTTTGATTTCTCAAGAAAGGGATTTCAACAACTTATATTTCTTCATTTCAGATAAAATAGAAATATATGTTAGACAAAAAGATTTATGAAAGTTGACAGAGAACAAATAATTAAACGGATCTAAATATTAGAGGTTCCAAGGAGGCTATAATCACTCATTCAAATTATTTCATCATTTCCAAAACAATCTAAGCAGGGATCCGTTTATAATTAAGGTGATGCATAATGCTGAAAATAAAACAATACAGGACACTCTTCAAAAACATTTGACAGAGGTTACCTTAACAATTTAAATTATAAAACTGATGAAATAAAACAAGAAGCTCTCAAGAGCCTGAATCGCTCACCTGGCCCTTGATTAACATAGACATTTTAAAGAGCCCTTATATATAATTAAACTATAAATCCAATATCCCTAATTAGTTAAAGGGGAGAAGACCTCTGTTAGTTTAACATTGGACCCCATGGGAAACACTAAGTTCCCCGCTGGCTGCCATGTTGGATATCGCGCTGACCTGAAAAACACCTTTTTGCAAGGGACCACTCAATGACTATTGCGGCCAAGTTTTGTTCCAATTGGCTCAGTACATTCAGAGGAGAAGATCTTTGAATGTGTTTTCCCATAGGGTCCAATGTTTAAACTATGTTCCCCACTGGCGGCCATGTTGGATATAGTGCGATCCTGAAAAACACCTTTTTTGCAAGGGACCACCTAAGGACTATTGTGGCCAAGTATGGTTCCAATTGGCTCAGTAGTTTCAGAGAAGAAGATCTTTGAAAGTGTTTTCCCATAGGGTCCAATTTTAAAACTATGCTTCCCCCTGGCGGATGTCTTGAATATCGCGCTGACCTGAAAAACACATTTTTTGCAAGGGACCACCTAAGGACTATTGTGGCCAAATTTGGTTCCAATTGGCCCAGTAGTTTCAGAGGAGAAGTGCTTTGAATGTGCTTTCCCAAAGGGTCCAATGTTAAATTATATCCCCCGCTGTCAGTCGTGTTGAATGTAGCGCAATCCTGAAAAACACCTTTTTGTAAGGAACCAACCAAAGACTATTGTGGCCAAGTTTGGTATCAATTGGCTCAGTGGTTTCAGAGAAGAAGATCCTTGAAAATGTTTTCCCATAGGATCCAATGTTTAAACTATGTTTCCCGCTGGCGGCCATCTTGAATATAGCACTGACCTGAAAAACACCTTTCTTGCAAAGGACCACCTAACGACTATTGTGGCGATGTTTGGTTCCAATTGGCCCAGTAGTTTCAGAAAAGAAGATCTTTGAATGTGTTTTCCCAAAGGGTTCAATGTTAAAACCGTGTTCCCCTCTGACGGCCATGTTGATTGTAGCGCAATCCTGAAAACACCTTCTTTGTAAGGGACAACCCAAAGACTATTGTGGCCAAGTTTGGTACCAATTGGCTCAGTATAGTTTCAGAGAAGATCTTTGAAAATGTTTTCCCATAGGGTTCAATGTTAAAACTTTGTTCCCCGCTGGCAGCCATCTTGGAAATTGTGCGGACCTCAAAAACACCCCTTTTGTAAGGAACCACCCAAGGACTATTTTGACCAAGTTTGGTTCCAATTGGCTCAGTAGTTTCAGAGAAGAAGATCTTTGAAAGTGTTTTTCCATAGGCTCCAATGTTAAAACTATGTTTCCCGCTGGCGGCTATCTTGGAATTCGCGCTGACCTTAAAAACACATTTTTGTAAGGGATCACCCAAGGACTATTGTGGCCAAGTTTGGTTCCAATTTGCCCAGTAGTTACAGAGAAGATCTTTGAATGTGTTTCCCAAAGGGTCCAATGTTAAAACTATGTCCCACGCTGGCGGCCATGTTGAATGTAGTGCGATCCTGAAAAACATCTTTTTTTGTAAGAGACCACACAAAAACTATTGTGGCCAAGCTTGGTACCAATTGGCTCAGTAGTTTCAGAGAAGAAGACCTTTGAAAATGTTTTCCCATAGGGTCCAATGTTAAAACTATGTTTCCCGCTGGCGGCCATCTTGGAAATCGGGCGGACCTAAAAAAACACCTTTTTGTAAGGGACTACCCAAGGACAATTGTGGCCATGTTTGGTTCCAATTGGCCCAGTAGTTTCAGAGAAAAAGAATTTGAAACGTTTTTTCCATATGGTCCAATGTTAAATTTTGGTCCCAGCTGGCGGCCATCTTGGATAACGTACAGACCTGAGCGACACAATTTTTTTAGGGGACCACCCAATGACTATTGTGGCCAAGTTTGGTCTAAATTGGCCCAGTGGTTTCAGAGGAGAAGATCTTTCAATGAAAAGTTTACGGACGGACGGACGGACGGACGGACGACGGACGCAAAGTGATTGCAAAAGCTCACCCTGGCATAGCCAGGTGAGTTAAAAAACAATTATCGAAATTCTTTTTTTTTTTTCTAGAATTTTAATTTTACGGTTTGATTTCAATGACATTAAAAAACTGTACTATCTATAACAACCCATTTCGAACCATCTTATAAGCAAGGTAGTTTTGCTGAAATCGAGACATGTTTGACAAAAATTATGTAAAAGGTATGTAATAAATATTTAATCGTTGAGAGTGTCACGAATTGTACCAAAATGGAGTATCTTTTTTTTACTTTAAGGTCATTATATTGACTTTACATACAATTATGATTAGGTAAATACACATGGGACAAAATCCCTACAAATACATGGTAAAGTTAAACAAATGGAATACATTTCATTGTTTTTCATCTTGAATTGAAAATGAGGCCTTTAACAATGTGCAAACACTCACACCTTATAGCCAGTTCAAGACGGTTTGGTCAAGTTTTATTACATACTGTACAAAAATATTTCAGAAAGGCAGAAGCAAAATTATTTGTTTTCTTCTTTATATTTAAATTTTATTTTCTCCGTGCTAAAAATGATCAATTTCAATAAAATTAAGACACCAAATCTTACTTATTTCTCAAATTCGAAATTGTTCTAGGTTTTCATTGGATAGGTATGCAACTAAAATTGTTTTCGAATGCTCAAATAACTAAATACCGAAGTAACTGCAAATTTAGGTTCTGCATATGCGCATTTCGACTTATGTCTCTTCAGTGTAGATTAAATCTAAATGTTTGGAAGACCATAAAATCAAAGATGTTTAAAACTGATAGAGAACAAATAACCAATAAGAATCTAAATTAAGGCCAAAATCAGCATAGGACAGAGCTTTGCATGAGGGAGATCCTCCTTAGTTTTCAACAATTTACAAACATTTAGATATTGAAAAGTGCAAGATAGAATCGGCTTTCGGGTCAGCACTACTGGGCTGGTGAATACCCTCGGGGACTAACAGTCCACCAGAAAGGCATCGATCCAGTGGTAAAAAATAACTAAATACCGAAGTTACTGCGAATTTAGGTTCTGAATATGCGAATTTCGACAAGTTATGTCTCTACAGTGCAGATAAAATCTAAGAGTTTGGAAGACCATTACATCAAAGATGTTTAAAAACTGATAGAGAACAAATAACCAATAAGAATCTAAATTAAGGCCAAAATCAGCTAAGACAGAGCTTTGCATGAGGGAGATACTCCTTAGTTTTTAACAAAATTTACAAAAATTTAGATATTGCAAAGTTCGAAACATAATCGGCTTTCGGGTCAGCACCGAAGTAATAACTACTGGGCTGGTGAATACCCTCGGAGACTAACAGTCCACCAGCAGAGGCATCGACCCAGTGGTAACAAATAACTAAATACCGAAGTTACTGTGAATTTAGGTTCTGCATATGCGAATTTCGACAACTCATGTTTCTTCAGTGCAAATAAAATCTAAATGTTTGGAGGACCATAAAATCAAAGAAGTTAAAAAAGATGATACAACAGTAACGTTGTTTCCTACACACTACCTACACACCTGTGCCCGAGCAACTTCGTTGTAACTCTGCTTATAACAATATATTTCAGTCCATCTTGATAAGGAAAGTAATAGAGAGTTACAGGAGGGGGTATATGATGAATGAAAGGATTAGGGCAAATGCACATGAGACAAATTCTCTACATATATATGGTAAAAGCAAGCAAAGTAACAACTGTTTTATTGTTGTTCTTCATCTTGAAGTCGCCGTGAGACCTTCAACAATGAACCTTGCTCATACCTTATGGTAAGATCAAGACGGTCCCTAGTTATCAATCAGATTTGACGTACCTGGACGTAATATACTAGTGAGTACTCCATCCCTGGTTCAAGTGCAGATACTTTATATCAGTTTATGGGCTGAAAAAAAAAAGAATGAAACATTACAAAAGTTAATTAACAATGTAGTATAAAGCATGGAAATAGAACATAAAATATAGAAATAAATACTTCTACAACAGAAAAGGGATTTTAAACCTTTCCCAATAAGACTTTCAAGTTGTGCTTTAGAATTAAAATAAACATGGCGAATCAAAATGCCAATATTAACCTAAAATATGTTTTATATATAATTCAGATTGTAGTTAAATACACAGAACAATAAATCCATGTGACTCAAATCTGTGCCAACTAAACATAGTCCTTGGAAACGTAATATTATTTAGCAGCTATAACATTAATATTCAATTCTATCTGGAACCCCCCTTTTTAAAGTCCCTGGATCCGCGCCTGATATTTATTTTTTTACGAAAATGCATGTGGTTGAAAATTTACAAATTCGAAAAATATTAGATAAACTACCAGACAACCTTTAAATGAGACAAATTGATAAATGCCCTCATAATTCTTAAACAAAATCAAACACAAACTTAGTATGTAAAAAATCGTACAAAAAATTATATTGGTAGAACAGCGATACACCTGAATGCAAGTTTGGTTAGGTAGACTCGCATAATAAGTAACATGAAAATCTTTAAATGGGGAAGAAATAAATAGTGACCCGTTCATCCAGTAAACTCAGTCCAAAAACTAAACGAGGATGAAAGAGTGATCACAACAATTTAATTCACTTCGACTCGGCCCTAAAAGGACCAGCAAAATAAATGTTCAAATTTCCTACATTGTACATAATGGGATTGGTTTATAGATATAAACATATGGTATTGTGTGTATATCTTGGACGCTGTACTTCATGTCAAATGAGTTGACATTACTTCGTAGACTCAGTATCATTACATCATTATAGCGTTTCTGCGACCTCTGCTTTTCCTATCCCATATAAATGATATGTTTCTTATAAACAATGAAAGTATATGGGTACATGCACATGAGACAAAGGCTACAAATAAATGGTTCAAGTAATAAGCAAACATTCGGACTGCAAACTCCTCCTTAACGACGCCGACAGCACTATCCCTTTTCACATCAGAATCCGGACGTTATATCTAACAATCTTGGGCGGGAGCATGTCGAAAACAAAATAAAAGTATAATCTTTGGTCCCAAATGAAACCAGAAAAAACGATCAATAAAATCTTAACATAAAATAGAATATCTTGGCCTGGTATAGATCATACTTGATCTGGAAA
Source organism: Modiolus philippinarum (assembly GCA_002080025.1). Classification (NCBI taxonomy): domain Eukaryota; kingdom Metazoa; phylum Mollusca; class Bivalvia; order Mytilida; family Modiolidae; genus Modiolus; species Modiolus philippinarum. The sequence continues at coordinate 50,582 of MJUU01031869.1, read as the reverse complement.
ATGCATTGTGAAAGTACATTCAAGATTAAAGATGTATAGAAAGGCGAGTTGCTTATCTAAGGAAACCAGAAAAACTTTGTCATTGGCTCTCATCCAATGTCATTTCGATTATTCTTGCTCTTCCTGGTATGCCGGTATTTCACAACCAGAGTCTCACATGTGAGCCTGTATCGTTCTCCCAGTGGCTATTGATCAAAAAAGATTTTCCCATTGGAACTAACTGCGCGCTGCTTTTGGCTGATCTCTTTCTTTTCTCGTATAAGGCCAAGTTTTTACAAGGGCTAACACAGAAAAAACAAAAACATTTAGCCCCGTCCTTTAATTTCAGCTTCCGCTACATAGACGAAGTACTTTCTCTTAATAATCCAAAATTCAAGGAATATTTACACAAGATCTATCCCAATGAGCTTGAAATTAACGAGACTACTGACACACCTACTTCAGCTTCGTACTTAGATCTGTTTATATACATTGATGGAGATGGACGTTTGAAATCTTAGCTATATGACAAACGCGATGAATTTAACTTCCCAATTGTGAAGTTTCCCTTTCTGAGCAGCAATATACCTACCTCTCCAGCCTATGGAGTGTACATTTCACAGTTGATTCGTTACTGTCACGCATGTAGTTTATATAGCAATTTTTTTAATAGAGCAAAAGCACTGTCCCAAAAGTTGCTTAGTCAGGGATTTGTTCAGCCTTTGTTGCTTTCATCCCTTCAGAAATTTTATGGCCGTCACCATGATATCATTGACAGATATGACGTGTCTGTGTCCCAAATGAAAACGTACATTTTCAGCTAGATTTCACGTCTTCACGGATTTGACATGACCGGTTTTGACTCAACCTTGGATTGACTCACTGATAGTGTGACGGGTGCCGCTAGCGGAGCAGGACATGCTTTCCCATCCGGAGCACCTGATGTCACTCCAGGTTTTTAATGGGAGTTCACACTGTCAGTGCTTTAGTTTTTTGTGTTGTCTTGTATATCATACTATAAAGTTTTGGTTTTGTCTTTATCAGTGATGTTTGTGCTACCCATTTGTCCTTGTGATTGTTTTCATACAAAAGAGATTTACAAAGGGCTTTTTCAAGGTTTCACCATGGTACTATTTGAGGGTTAGAGAAGTAATATGTATCATGGATTTCATTGTTTTTTTTTTTTTTTTTTTTTTTTTTTTTTTTGTGTTTTTTTTTTAAGGGTTAGAAAATGACATTAATCAATCCGCTACCAAACAGACCTTTCAAAACACTATAT
>MJUU01031869.1:13837-27958 GCA_002080025.1 Modiolus philippinarum | reverse complement strand
AACGTTACATATACAACACAAAAAACTAAAGCACTAACAGTGTGAACTCTCAATAAACAAGAGTGACATCAGGTGCCCCGGGAGGGTAAGCATGTCCTGCGGTAATAAACGAAATAAATAGGAACTAAATTCGAGGAAATCGAAAATCAAAGGGACTTTAAGAGGACTTTTAAGTTGATATCCCGATTTTGTAAAATTTCAGAACTGAATCATCCGTTTTGGCATTTTTCAGACTGGGACAGCAATTTGTAATAGTCAAGGACTTGGAGAGTTTGCAAATAACTAAATACCGAAGTTACTGTGAATTTAATTTCTGCATATGCGCATTTCGAAAACTTATGTTTCTTCAGTGCAAATAAAATCTAAATGTAAATTAGATCTAAATTAACTCAAAGATGTTTAAAAACTGATAGAGAACAAATAACCAATATGATCTAAATGGAAAGCCAAAACCACCTAAGGACAGACCTGTGCATGAGGGAGATACTCCTTAGTTTTCAACAATAACAAAAAGTTNATGCTGCGAGATCTAAATATAGAGACCTAAGACCATTCTGATCCATTACTATATTTTGGTCAATGATACTTTCTTCCGGTCGACAGAAGTCTGAGTTAAATTTTATAGGAAACTTTTTCCAATGTTTATTAGTTCACTGTTGAAAATATAAACTTTTCTGGCTTCATAAACCCTCTTTAATTACGAATTCCAATTATCCACTACTCGTTGTGATAGGCTATATCTATTTCTGTTTGTACGGCAATATTTTAAATATAAATTGTGCTTATACCCCGTTATTATGGTTTATTGTACAGAAAATCTTTTCAACATTGTTCAATATCTTGTATGTTTGAACTAAATCTGTTCTTAGTCTGCGTACTGTAATGATGGTCAACCAAGGTGTTTTAGTCTGTCCCTATAACTTAAATGTTGATTTTTTTCTTATACATTTTGTCGCTTTCCTTTGAACATTTTTTTACAAATATTGCTTCTCTCTTATTCATGACTGGCCATACATCGCTACCATATTCCGAGTGAGATCTTACCAAGCTTTTGTAGAGAGTCATAAATATATCTTATCCGTGCGACGAAAGGTTATATTTAACTGTTCTGAATCTGGTTCTTATGTAAAAAGACTGTGGAAAAGGGTGTTTCATAGTTCAACCTTATCTTAATCTTTGGTATAAATTTGGGAGTTGTCATTTCTAATACATTGGATGTTATCTCTTACTTTTGATCTAGATTGGACAGATTTCCAAAAAGACTTTTGGGTCGTCATTCTTTTGTTCTTAGGTCTATTGATTTTTCATATTTGACTTTAGTTTCTCTAACTTTTACATTAGATTTATTTCTGGCTTGCTCATATTTAGTTTTGTTTTGTCGATTCCAACAATAATCAAAATTTGTTCCAGACGTTTTTTTTCCTTGTCATATGTAACGGTATTTATTATATAGTACAAGCAAATCAAAATAATCACTTGGGCATGTTCATTCATTTAAAGAGGAAATTATTTTGTGTTTTTTGACTGACTCTCAGCTTTAATTAAGAGTTCACACTGGGAGCATTTTTTTATGAAACGTGTCATGTATCCACTGTGCATGTATCTCCCGTTTACTTCTTCTCTCTTTTTGCTATGTCTCTGAACTTTGATTTATGTAACATATGCATAAAAGTATTTTCTTTGGTATTTTGAAGAATTGATTGCATAATTAGAGTTTTGCATCCATTTGGTAGTATTTCAGCAATAATAATGTCAGAATGGTTTTAAAAACCAATAAATATTAGAGAAGAAAGAAACAATGTTGTATGGCACAACGCGAAAAACAAATCTTGACTGCCACTGAAACAGAGTTAATTTAATCTTTTAAAACTTAAGGGCTCTGTTCATATAGAAAAATATAGCTGGAATTCTTATAATGCATGGATCGTGGTTTTTCTCCACATTTTGCTTGCAGTGGTTCGCGATCACGCTTTTGGTATTTTGACCAAGATATTTATCAATCTAATTACACCTATGTACAGTTGCAGTCATATCTGTAGAAGCAGTCCATGAAAACTGGTCCAGTTTCAGGTTTTTAAGGAAAACGGGAAAAATCTTTTTTAACGACTTTTTAGTATTTAATATGAATGATCTTGGGATAGTGAGATAAAAAGGTACAATGCCAACAGTGATGAATGACTAAATACCAAAGTTACTGTGAATTTAAATTCTGCATATGCGCATTTCGACAACTTATGTCTCTTCAGTGCAAATAAAATCTGAACGTTTGGAAGACCATTAACTCAAAGATGTTTAAAATCTGATAGAGAACAGATAACCAATAGGCCAAAATCAGCTGAGGGCAGAGCTTTGCATGAGGGAGATGATGAAATCATGTTTTATAAATGTTTTTTTAGACAAGCTTTCAAGGTTCGCTGAAAGTTTGAGCGAATTTAAAGAATTAAGGAAAATTTCAGGAAATATATTACTTACCTTATCAATGATATGATTTTGTAAACAGCTTAAATTCAATCCTCCAGTTTAGAAATTTGTCATATATCTTTTATTGGATTTAAACAATAAGTTGCGATAATTACTTAAAAACATCTATTTGAATGAACACAGGAAATTTGCTTTCTTAATTTATTGTTTATTTGTATCAGGATATGCTCGCTTAAACAGATTTTTACCTGACCTAAAAGGACACATAAACTGTAAACAAACTAATATGAAGGAAAATACAAACGCATAAAACACAAACCAAAGGAACTCAAATTACCCAAAATTCATACAAAAGAAATATACACTTCTTTACAGTATAATTTCGAAAGCCAGCTACGACAAAGGGTAGACAAGTCGCAACATTGAAATAAATAAAGGAAGTCTGTACGTTTTTTTTTATCATATCATGTCTTTGTATCGCAACACTTTTAGACAAAATCGCAAGAGAGGAGAATTTGTCGCACTTCATTTAAAGTACAAAAAGGTTTAATTTGCTTTTGATCTATATTGTTAAATGGTTTTACACATATCAAACATGTGTGTCCAAAAATCCAATCAAAAGAGTAGGGTAATAAAAGAGTGGTCAAGATCCGATGTAAAAAGACAAAGCAATTGCAAAACTACCTGAAAACTTGTCAACTGCAATGGTTCTCAAAAGAAATGTTGGGTAAATCCGGTTTTATGTCGAGCCAAACCTCCCCTTCCTTTTCAGTATTAAGTAAAATATAATCGGACCGAGTCTTCAATTTTTTTCACAATGTACTGATATCTATTAAAGAAACTTTAAGATGGAATTTTTGGAAGACTTGATTAATTAGGCGGTCACAGAAATAACTATGCCCATTGAGAAATCTGCATAGTTGTTGCTATATAGCTAGTTCTTGCATTACAAATCAATCGTGAAACATATACTCCGTTGGTAGTAAAAGCCGGAATATTACCTCGCATTGGAAATTGATAATTTTGAAATTAAAATCGTCCCTCTTGTTGTAAATTTTAGTACTGAGATAACCGTTTTCGTCGAATTCGAGATGTAAATCCAAAAAGATGTTGTTCTGGTGGTTTCTGTTGTTTCCGTCATGTCTAATTTAGAGGATACATTGATTGGATCAATTTAGTAAAAGATGTGCCATTAATGGAACCAACATTATTAATGTATCTTTAAGTGAGATTGTAGGTCTAGTATATTTCATTAACTCTTTCGATTCCCTGAAGATTTTCAGTCACGTAGTAGTACAAGAACAAGTCAGAGTAGAGGTGCAAGTTAGTATACATACTTGTTGAAAAAAAGCACATCCAAATGTGACAAATATATTACCCATATGAAATAGTTACTGTTTATTCATTTTCTGCATATGCGCATTTCGACAACTTATGGCTCATCTGTGCAGATCAAGCCTAAACATTTGGAAGTCCATTTACCGAAAAACATGTTAAAGCTGATATAGAACAAATCAACGAAACGATCTAAATAGAAAAGCCAAACTTCAGCTAAGGACAGAGCTATGCATGAGGGAGATACTCCTTAGTTTTATTCAAAATTTTGCAAAATTTAGATATTGCAAGTTTCAATATATTCGGTTTTCGGGACAACACCAAAGTACTGACTACTGGGTTGGTGAATACCCTCGGGGACTAACAATCCACCAGCAGAGACATCGGCCCAGTGGTAATAAATAACAAAATACCGAAGTTACTGTTCATTCATTTTCTGCATATGCGCATTTTGACAACTTATGTCTCATCAGTGCAGATCAAGCCAAACATTTGGAAGTCCATTAACCGAAATACATGTTAAAGCTGATAGAGAATAAATAACCAAAATGATCTAAATAATTCAGCTAAGGACAGAGCTATGTATGAGAATCAAGCAAGCCGATCTTTGCTTGTAGAACACTTTCCTTTAATAGGTTTTTTAAAAAAAACAAATGTGTATTTATATGATATAGCTATTTTTTTTACTTTGTTTCGTGAGTTTAGTTTATCACGAGGTTATCAGAGGTCCCCAAGGGTACTCGCAAGCCCAATAGTCAGACTTGTCTAACATGAAAATTCTTATCTTGCGTGTTATAGATATTTACTGATTTCATCAAAATTATAACCTCTGAAAAATACTGACGATTAATTCCGTGTCTGGCACTCGGTAAATGTTCTTGGTACTGGATTTGGCCTCCTATTTCGATATTTTTGAAAATAAGTACTTTTAAACTACTTTTGGTTTATGGCTTTCCATATATTTGATTTTAATGTTGCTGATGAGAGGTTACTCCTTGACACACGTGTACAGCATAACGAAATTCACTGTTTTTATGCAACTTTAAATTTTTTTGTATTGTGACAAAAATGCTTTTAGAGAATAGTAGTGAAACGTGTCACCCTAGGACACTTTCTTCCCATAGACCTAATGTTAAAACCACGAAATTGTTCCCGATTATGTAAATGAGCTAATTAACCACGCCCATTTTTCTTTATATGGTCATCCATGATCCCTACTTCTAAGCGTCAAGAACGTAGAGCACCGTGAGCGTAGCGAAATGGTGTGAGAGTGGTGTGACGATTGGGGTGGGGCAACCGGGTTTAGTATTCTAACCCTAACCTCTTTCAATTGTTTATCCTGTTTTTATGCTTCGTCTTTTGTTTTTCTTTTACATTTTGTACGATCTCTGTTATTTCCCTTTGTTTTGTGTACTCTGGAGTCCATGTTTTGTTTTCCCCAACCGTAACTCCAACTTTCTTTTGTTTCTGTATATGTACTTCTCCATTGTGGTGCATTTCCTTTTATTGTTTCCTGTATATATATACTTTTCATTCAATTAGGCAATAAATAATACACTAATTTACATGTATACATATTTTATTTTCCCCGTCATGAAGCAATCATGGGTAATGGAATGGGGACTGGGACTAAAATAATAAAAAAAAAATAGAAAATAAATTTTTAAAAAATAATAAAAATTATTGTTATGTCTTTTCTTTCTTCCTCCTCTCCTTTTAAGGTCCAAATCCTCCTCTCAAATTCCTGAGATGAGCACGCGAGCAGTACGAGCAGCGAAATGAGCACACGAGCATTGAAAACGAGCAGTGTGAGCATACCTTTAACTGGCTAATTTATAGCTTTTCCCACCACAAGGCACTTGTCACCACCACCACTTACCGCTGAATTCCCGAGATGAGCACGCGAGTAGCACGAGCAGCGAAATTAGCACGCCAGCACTGAAAACTTAAACACCGAATTTGTCGCTCTTCCCACCGCACTGCGGCTGCAGCAGCTGCAGCAGCAGCATTAATATTCCCGAGATGAGTACGCGAGCAGCGCGAGCAAACCCTGAAACAGCGAACATGTAGCTTTTCCTACCGCACAGCAGCAGCAGCAGCAATATTCACGAGATGAGCACGCGAGCAGCACGAGCAGCGAAATGAGCACACGAGCAGTGAAACGAGCACGCGAGCAGCGACATTCCCAACCTGACCGTATTTAAAGCTTTGTTCTGTAAAATATCGTCATTCGTACTTCGAATCCAGAGAGAAGAAGACGTCCATAATGTATCACTGCGACATTTGTGACCAATCGTAACTCGTTCGCCACAAGAATCAGAAACACGATATGGAAGATCCTTCGCCAACTTAATCGGATACAGAGTCCAACGTATCAGAAGAAAGAAATCACTCTGACGAATCTGCCTATAACAACGACGAAAGTAATGACTCTAATACGTCAGAAGAATCCACGGACGAAAGCACTGACGATGAAGATGACCAAGAGTCTCTATGGAAGCCGATCGTCAATCAAACATTTGACAAACTCGAAAAGTAGAAGAGTTGATGGAAGAAGGACACGACTCCAAAAGGCTCGTTTAGCCACATATGAAGACATGAATAAACTTTTTAGAGACAATATGAGAAACCAATACCTCGAAACGGTGTTCTGGATGCAGGATTTCAACAAAGATCCAATTCACAAAAAGATAAGAGATACAGCCAAACGTTTAAGAGATGAAGAAGACTACGACACCAGGGAATCTTGGCAATATGCAGTGAAGAAAAGAAAATATCTGTTAGATGACGTATTACTTTCGTCGTTGCTATAGGCAGATTCGTCAGAGTGATTGCTTTCTTCTGATGCTTTGGACTATGTATCCGATTCAGGATCTTCCATATCGTGTTTCTGATTCTTGTGGCGAACAAGATTGAAGTGACGATTGGTCGTGTATTCACAAATGTCGAAGTGATACATTATGGACGTCTTCTTCTCTCTGGATTCGAAGTACGAATGACGATAATTTACAGAACAAAGCTTTAAATACGGTCAGGTTGGGAATGTCGCTGCTCGCGCGCTCGTTTCATTGCTCGTGTGCTCATTTCGCCGCTCGTGCTGCTCGCGTGCTCATCTCGGGAAAATTGCTGCAGCTGCTGCAGCCACTGTGCGGTGGGAAAAGCTACATATTCACTGTTTAAGGGTATGGTCGTGTGCTCGTTTCGCTGCTCGCGTGCTCATCTCGGGAATATTGCTGCTGCTGCTGCTGCTGTGCGGTGGGAAAAGCTACATGTTCGCTGTTTCAGGGTTTGCTCGCGCTGCTCGCGTGCTCATCTTTGGAATATTAATGCTGCTGCTGCAGCTGCTGCAGCCGCTGTGCATTGGGAAGAGCGACAAATTCGCTGTTTAAGTTTTCAGTGCTCGCGTGTTCATTTCGCTGATCGTGCTACTCGCGTGCTCATCTCTGGAATTCAGCGGTAAGTGGTGGTGGTGACAAGTGCCTTGTGGTGGGAAAAGCTATAAATTAGCCGGTTAAAGGTATGCTCACACTGCTCGTTTTCAATGCTCGTGTGCTCATTTCGCTGCTCGTACTGCTCGCGTGCTCATCTCGGGAATTTGAGAGGAGGATTTGGACCTTAAAAGGAGGGGAGGAAGAAAAAAAAGACATAGCAATATTTTTATTTATTTTTTTTATTTATTTTCTATTATTTTTTTTTATTATTTTAGTCCCAGTCCCCATTACCTAACCCATGATTGCTTCATGACGGGGAAAATAAAATATGCATATATGTAAATTAGTGTATTATTTATTGCCTAATTGAATGAAAAGTATATATATACAGGAATCAATAAAAGGAAATGCACAACAATGGAGAAGTACATACACAGAAACAAAAGGAAGTTGGAGATACGGTTGGGGAAAACAAAACATAGACTCCAGAGTACACAAAACAAAGGGAAATAACAGAGATCGTACAAAATGTAATAGAAAAAACAAAAGACGAAGCATAAAAACAGGATAAACAATCGATAGAGGTTAGGGTTAGAATACTGAACCCGGTTGCCCCACCCCAATCGTTACACCACTCTCACACCATTTCGCTAGGCTCACGGTGCTCTACGTTCTTGACGCTTGGAAGTAGGGATCATGGATGACCATATAAAGAAAAATGGGCGTGGTTAATTAGCTCATTTGCTTATTCGGAAACGATTTCGGGGTTTTAATATTAGGTCTATGGGAAGAAAAGTGTCCTAGGGTGACACGTTTCACTACTGAGAATGTATTTGAGAAAATGTATTGGGTTTAGGATTTTTCTATGATTTTTTGAAAGTGATTTATGTCACTTCGGGCACAGATTCTTTTTCATATGAAAACTTTTTGCACTTGTAACTTTGAATTGCTTGAATTGATCTAAAATATTAATTTAGAATACTAAGAAGGATTACTATTAGAAAGACTAATTTTAGCAATTACGTAATGGAATCACTCAAGTTGCTCTGTAAAGATATTCCGAATAGATTAATTAAATACAACATGCATCTATATCAGGAATTGTTACACTGGAAAAGGTTCTCATGACTAGCAGTAAATGTCACGTAGTTACAATATTGAGGAATAATTACAAACGTAAAAAAATGGAATAGAAGGATACTGGTCCTTTGATATTTTGTCAATATTGAAACAACATTAATTGCTTACATGGCCGTAATTAAATGTGCAATGTTGAATTTTACTGCAATGTTGAAGCTTTATTCTATAGTCAATGGGTTCATGATGCCATGTTCAGGTGCAAAATATTTATATCCAAGTACCATTCGCTTTGATCTGCACCGTTGTTTAATATTAATTTTAATACAGGTAGGTGTTATAAAGTATGCGAGATTGAACTTCTAATAAAAGTATCTTTGCACAACGTATTAATTGTGCGTTCTTAATATTGTATGTTCAGTGCAAACGTATTGTGGCTATGTTATTATATTCTTTTCATCAATTAGGCATCTTGGATAATATATCCGTCCGAACTAGAGATAGAAGAAACAACAGAAAACCATCTACTTCTTTTTTGGACTAACATGTCGGATTTGACGAAACGGTCATCTCAGTACTAGAATATAACACTGAAGGAGCGATTTTAATTTCAAAATTATCAATTTCCCCAACATGGACAGTAATATTCCAGTTTCCCCTGATTACAGAGTGTATGTTTCACAGTTGATTCATTACCCGAGAGCTAGCACTTTATCATTGGGAATAGTTATCTATTATTCAATTCTTAAAAGATTCTAACTCAAACGATCATTAAAAAAGTTCTTTGATAGATATCAGTCCCGTGTGGAAAAAGTTAAAGTTTCGGCCCGAACTCTGATTCAAGTTTTTTTTTCTTTGTACTAGGATGATCCTTACGACCTTTCAATATCGATTGCTGTTGAGTTGCTACCGGACACTACCACAATAGATGGGAGGTTTGGCTCACCTTAATAACTGTTTAACCCACCATTTCTTTTGAAATGCCTGAACCAAGGCAGTGTTAGGCAAGACAGAAATGATCGGGAATCGACGGGCGCATTTCATTTGGGCGCATTTTAAAGAGTAAGATATTTCATTTGGGTGCAGGTAAAGTATTTCGAATGGGCGCATATTTCACATAGGTAAATTGTACAGGTAAGTAATTTTATATACATGATTTCAGAGATATCAACTTTTTGTGGGCGGTCCTTATGGTTACTAATTTTGATTGGCGAACATGCATTGGCTCTCACATTCACTTCACAACTATTATCAGTTCCAAAAGTACAAGACTTGTTTCAAATTTCACTGGAATTATTATTTTGTTTCAAATTTTTTAATTTTAATTTTTTATTTGGCGGTATTAAATTAGGCCGCACCTTTCATCAATATTGTAATATAATTTTTGATTTCAACATTTATTGTTTCAATGTAAATATTTATAAAAAAAAATCATTAAAAAAGGCACACAATTAAAAGTGTGCTAATTTTACGCCACTCATCTGTTTGCTTTATATGAATATTGATTGATGAAACAGAGCGGAAAACTGCAGGTTCTACTTGCATCACTTTGCGTCTGGCGTTAGGTAATGGAAGGACAGAAGAACAAAAATGTTTATTAACATTAAATACATGCATTGATCTTTGACCCGAAATAAGTATTACCATGGCTTTTTAGAGTTCACATATTTAAACAAACTGGCACTTGTGCTAGTTTTGTTTAAATATGTTAATGAGTAAGCCATGGTATAAATGACTAATGACAGAAATGGCAAGATGTACATGTATAACAGTAAGGTCAATATTTGCCGACTAGGTTATAAGTATTCCGCCCGAGCAGACCTTTGACCTTTTTATCCAGTGCTACGATAATAATATCTTAATATTTTAACCGCATTGACATCGCAGTGGCAAATAAATACATTAAATCAAGTTATCTTGACCAAAATCCTAACTCAACCCCGGGAACTCAACATTCCTTTTGCTTACCAGACAGAGACATTTTTTCTGTCTAACTGAAGAGTGCATTGTTACATTTTGCCATCATTTAAATGATAATTTAATTCAATAGGCTGTCGTTGTAATATTCTTTAATTCACATCAGACAGGTAAAATAATTATGCGCTCAAATGCAGTTTTTATTTGCGCCCGCATGAAATATTTTTTGCGCCCATTTGAAATAAATTTTGTGCCCAAATGAAATGCACCGGAACCAACAACCATTATTATTTAACTGTCAAGCAAAAATTCAGCTAAGGACAAAGAAAGATTTTATTGCATTCACTTCAAAGAATCGGATGACCAGTATGAATTAACCATCTAGAACCGTTTGATTATTTCACAAGCCCCAATCCATTTATTCGTGATTTCATTCTTAAAAAAGAATCGAATGTTTTGAAAATCCAATCAGCTCAAACAAAATGAAACTTTGAATGCACAAAGTACATCGTTATCCAATTAAAATACTGAATTGTCAGACGAATCAAAGGATGGTCTTGCTGTACTGCCTTTGAATAAAATTTTCATGTTTAACACTTCATCATAGGAATATTGACTCTGAACTCACGAAAATTTGCAAGTTCCTGTGACAGAAATGTCAATGTGGTACGTTAAAGCGCATAATTTAAAGACTTTGCACAAGTTAAAACATGCACTTGAAAGTACAAAATTAAAATTCAAATAGAAATTTATTTTTCGATATAGGGATTGAATTTGTAGAAAAGAGCAAATGAGCTTGATATACAAATATATACCGGAGTTGCATTAAAAACAGTCTAATATGGAAAAACATAATCCGAAGATAGTCCAGAAAGAAGAACTTATTTCCAAAAATATCAAAATAGAAGTCCAAATCACTACCAAGGACATCTACCGAGTGCCATACACGGAATGAAGCCTCAGTATTTTTAAGTGAGTGATATTATCCTTAAGACTAGTAGGTATAAACACAGTTGAAGTGCGTAATGTTTTTTTATATGAAAGTCAAAAAAATAATGTAGTGAAAGACCTCTTTAGTAACATCTATTTCTTTAGATAGTTTCGACAGCTTTTGAATATTCATTATTTTCGTGGTGGGAAATGAAGAAAATTTTGCTATTTTGTTCCGAAGCTATTTCGAATTGCAAGGCAACAAATTCCAGTATCATTTCTAAGAAGGTTAGATTTTTTACAAGAATAGGTTTTAAATGGAAATGCCCAGGTTATATTAGGTTCGATAGATTTGCAACATTGTCAACTACCTCACTTGAAATAAACGTAATTTTGGTACCTAAAAATAAAACGAAAGGATTGTTAAAAAAAACAAAATAGCTTGTTGGTTATTTTTATCTTTTTATCCTCAGACCATTAAAAAATCTGACCCTCAAATACTACCGAGGTAAATATTTAAATGGCCGCTGTAAATCCCTTTTAAGGAGGTAGACCTGGCTAGGCCTAAAATTTTCCAATCGTTTAATTTTGTTTATATTTACATTGTTTCATCTACAGACGTCCATATAAACTTTAAACAATTTTCAATCATTTTTACCGTTCCGTTTTGTATGAAAAAGAAAGGAAATGGGGTAAATGTCAAGGAGACAACATCCCATATCCAGTTGTCATCAAAGATGGTATGTTTCCTTATATTATTTGGTCTGTTAAGGATAAAATAGGCCTTTATTGAAATTTTCTTTGATATAAAATTATCCAAAATGCAAAATTCAGCAGTATAAACAAGTTTGAAATAAAATAATAAATTTTAGCAGTTTGAACTGAAACACATGGGTGATTTGGGCCATATAGACTGAAAAGTTTACCCAATTGTTTTCAGTATTAAACCCTTTTTGTAAACTAGAGGCTCAGAGACTGGGCCTGTATCGTTCATCTGACGAAATGCTTCTATGCCATGCATGACCAAAAAAGATATGAAAAAGAAAGGAAATGGGGTAAATGTCAAGAAGTCAATATCTCAATCTCCATGTATTTTACTGATGAGGTCTAATGTTAAACTATGTTCTCCATTGGCACAGGTGTTTTTTGTCTGATCCTATTGAAAGAGTTATCTTTGCAAAGGACATTCAATACAGTTTAGTTAAATTTTCTTGGATAGTTTCAGAGAAGATAATGAAAAGTATGGTTTTCACATACCGGGCTACGATGTTAAACTATGTTCTGCACTGGAGGCCATGTTTTTAATGACAAAATTTTGTAAAGTACCTTCTGTACATCATTCCTGTAAAGTTTCATTTCGTTGAATTTGCTTCAGAAGTTTCAGAGAAGATTAAAATGTGACTTTTCCGATAGGTCCAATGTTAAACCCAAGTTCCGTGCTGGCAGCCATGTTTTTTATCGGATTGAAATAAAATGAGCAATCTTTATAAAGGACCTTCCATACATCATTCATGTAAAGTTTAGTTGAATTTGCTTTAGTGATTTCAGGGGAGAAGATGGAAATGTGATTTTCCCATAGGGTCCAATGTTAAAGCATGTTCCGTGCTGGCGGCCATTTTTTTTGTCGGCTAGGAAATAAATGAGCAATCTCTGTTAAGGACCTTTAGTACATCATTCCTGTAAAGTTTGGTTTTTTCCATTTGATCCAACGTTCAAGTTAAGTTCCGTGCTGGCTGCCATGTTTTTTGTCCGATCGGAACAAAATGAGCAATCTTTTTCAAGGACCTTAAGTACATTATTCCTATAGTTTGGCTGAATTTGCTTCAGTGGTTTCAGAGCACAACATGAAAATGTAATTTTTCCCATGGGGTCCAATGTTAAATCTAAGTTCCGCGCTGGTGGGCATGCTTTTATCGGATCGGAATTAAATGAGCAATCTTTGTAAAGGACCTTCCATATATCATTCCTGTAAGGTTTAGTTAAATTTGCTTCAGTGGTTTCAGAGGAGAAGATGGGAATGTGATTTTCCCATAGGGTCCAATGTTAAACCATGTTCCGTGCTGGCGGCCATGTTTTTTGTCGGATCGGAACGAAATGAGCAATCTTTGTTAAGGACCTTAAGTTCATTATTCCTATAGCTCGGCTGAATTTGCTTCAGTGGTTTCAGAGCACAGATGAAAATGTAATTTTTCCCATGGGCTAAGTTCCGCGCTGGCGACCATGTTTTTATCGGATCGGAACGAAATGAGCAATCTTTGTAAAAGACCTTCCATACATCATTCCTGTAAAGCTTGGTTGAATTTGCTTCAGTGGTTTCAGAGGAGAATATGAAAATGTGAAAAGTTAACGGACGGACGACGGACGCCAATTGATGGCAATAGCTCACACTGACTCTTTGGGTCAGTTGAGCTAAAAATGAGTCATTTAAGTTTCACCAAAAAACTTAGAAAGAAAATTAGTTTATGTAAGATATATTAAAATTTGAGAAAATCTACCGTTACATTTTTCACAAATTTAGAATAAAGTAGGCAAAATTCAACAGAAATACTGAAACTGTGTTTTAGATTACCTCCCTTGAAAGAAATCTGAGTTTCATATATTTTTATTTTTTTTTAGATATCAATGCTCGAAATGTAGAGCTAATGCACTAGTTATAAAAACTAGATGATAGGTAGTGGTTTAAATGACAAAAAGAATATTTATTTGTTTTTCTGAAACTTTTTTTTTACAATTTTGAAATTTTAATTATACCTATCACAATGGTGCTATTTATTTATGTAAGTACTATGAAATTGATAACAGAGTTATTTCCCCATACCCCAGTTGTATCCCCGTAAATTAGTATTCTGACAATAACAAGTACAGAAATATAAAAAAACACTGCAACTGCTATTTCAATATGAACTACCTCCCTCTATAAAATTTTCAAAACTATGGCGATTGCAATAGGTTAATTCAGACAGTAGTTAAACTACAAGTTTGATTTAAGTTAAAAATGTATGGATTTTCC
>MJUU01031869.1:0-11223 GCA_002080025.1 Modiolus philippinarum | reverse complement strand
AAGAGATGGGTACCCCCTTGTAATGTAATGGCTTAGTCCATGTTTTGCTATGGGAAACCCAAAAAATCAATCAAATCAAATTCTGAAATAGAAGGTGCACATCTACATTATGTCATAAAGACTGTGTTAAAGTTTCATGAAAATCTGTTCACTGGTTAAGGAGGAGTAGCGGATAAGCGATGGGTACCCTCTTGTAATGTAATAGCCAAGTCCATGTTTGCTATGAGTAACCCCAAAATCAATCAAATCAAATTCTGAAATAGGAGGTGCATATCTACATTATGTCATAAAGACTGTGTTAAAGTTTCATCATAATCTATTCAGTGGTTGAGGAGGAGTAGCGAATAAGAGATGGGTACCCTCAGGTGTAACGGACGGACGGACGGAAAGACGGACGGACCGACGGGCGGAAGGAAGGACGGACAACCCCATCACTATATACCCCCCACTTTTCAAGTGGGGGGTATAATAATATTATATATTCTTAACAAGTTATACTTCCCCGAGTTTTGATCACGGTATCTTACATTTGCGATGATAAACAAACACTTACTTTACTGTCAATCAAGACACGTGTTAAGTTGCGTAATAAACAAAAAATTGTCAATGAAACTTCCGTAGCATTTACCTCTCAACATGAGATAAATACAATGTTTTAATTAATTAAATGATTTATAATTTTGTCCATGTGTTTTATTTTTATTTATTTTTTCTTTACACAACGAATGGAAATTGTAGAGTTATTGTGTATTTGATTTTCTGGAAGGGACAGGGGCTGTGGATAAAAAAAATACTTTACTGTCAATCAAGACACGTGTTAAGTTGCGCAATAAACAAAAATGAAACTTCCGTAGCATTTACCTCACAACATGAGATAAATAAAGTGTTTTAATTAAATGATTTATAATGTTGTCCATGTGTTTTATTTTTATTTATTTTTTCTTTACACAACGAATGGAAAATGTAGAGTTATTGTGTATTTGATTTGCTGGAAGGGACAGGGGCTGTGGATAAAAAAAATACTTTCAATTGTTGTTTCAAAAGAAAAAAATATAATTCCAGATTTTTTTTATACATAACAGCACAAAACAAAAAAATCCATGAAAATCAATAAGGGCCTATGGCCTTAATATGCGGTCTCAGCAATATTCTTCTTGGCGTACGTTTTTAATTTCCGTAATCTAGCTATCAGCATTTAAATATTTTTCAAGTACGTTTTTCCAAATATATAATTGGATTTTATCTCCGCCGTAGGACATAAGTTGTCAAACTGTTGAGGAAATGAAATTTAATGCAATTTCGATATTTTGATATTATTGAGAAAATATTTCAAAATTATTTTGTGGAACTTGTACCCAAATTTCACCACTGGCATATTAAATTGCATCAGTCGGAGAAAGGGGGCTTAAAATCGTAATATTCTTTTATAAAAATTATAAGCATCAAATGATTTTTCATTTTATACCCATCTTTTGAAAATACATGCAAATGGATAATAAACGGGTGATCGTAACTTCCACACGGAAGTTTAAAAGTAAAAGAGTAGAGAATTTGTTGCCCTGCTTATAAGATCCTGTACTAAAACATTTTGCACTTTCACGAATCTATTTTTTTCAATTATTCTTTTTTGCATTGATCTGAAAGAATGAATATCGTCTGAAGTTATATTCCATTTTAAACAAATTAGAAAAAAAACTTCGGCATACGTAACTACTTGCCCCTCCCCAATGTTTGGCTTTGGAAATAAAAAAAGACGACAATCCATTATGTCATCTAGATATCTTTAATTATATGCCCCCAATGCATATATTAAAATAGTAATGGTGCATTACATGATACCCCGCCACGTTTCACAAAATTTCAAAGTTTAAAGAGACATAACTCTAGATCTCTGTGTACTTCTGAACCAAAAATTATACTTGTCCTGTGTTTTAGGCAAACAACTTAAATACCAAATTAGAAGACAGTATGTCATTTCATTCACAAGTTATCAGTTGGAAACCCTATAATTTGCAAAATTTCAAAGTTTCAAGGGGCTTAACTCCAGAACCCTTTGGACCTCTGAACCAAAAATCCAACTTGGTCTGAGTTTTGTGGTACACAAGTAATATACCAAGTTTGAAGGAAATATATTGTTTCATTCACAAGTTATGAGTCGGAAACCCAAAAATTCGCAAAATTTCAAAGTTTCAAGGGAAATAACTCCAGAACCTCTGAACCCAAATTCGAACTTGTTTAACATGTTACATACCATGTCTGAAGACAAAACATTATTTCATTCACAAGTTATCAGTCGGAAACCCTAAAATTTGCAAAATTTCAAAGTTTAAGGGGACATAACCCCAGAACCCCTTGGACCTCTGATCCCCAAATCGAACTTGGCCTGAGCTTTGTGGTAAACAAGTCACATACCAAGTTTGAAGACGTTATGTTATTTCGTTCACAAGTTATCAGTCGGAAACCTTCGGGGACGGACGGACGGACGGACACACGGACGAACGGACGGACGGACACACGACTGAGGGTATCACATAATACCTCACCACTTCGTGTGGCGTGGTAAAACAATTTCTTAATACTTCAGATATATTCATTAAATATCCAACTTTCTTTGCACTTCCCACAAACAACGATACGTTTGTTTGAGGGACAAAGATGGCGACCTAAATTGATCATCAGTAGCCAATTATAATCCTGCAATCTGATTGGTCAATACTATAATTACATGTAAGACTGACACATCGGAAAGGTGAATCAGACTAATACTCTGGTTGAAGACCCTCAAGCGACATCAAGATGTAGACAGGAATAAAAGCCCTGTCCTTGATAACCTGAACTGGAGTTTTCTATGTATCATGTGCGTTTTTTTTTCACATGTACATTCACTCCATATCCTTTAATATTTTTTTTAATACGTATTATTCTTTGTTTTACTCAAAATGTATTTGTAAAGTAAGTGAAAACCGAACCGTCAATCCTAAACGAACAATCCAAGGACAATGGCAACATCAGAAACAAAAAAGAAAAAAACAGAGACACAACATGGGTACGGCACAGAAAAGAAAAATGAAGACACACACAAAGATGAACAACACTGACCCAATAAAAACCTTGGGTGAGATCATATGCCCCTGTAGAGTTAGCATCTCCTGCTTCTTATAAGACACCCGCCGTGTTGAACATGTCAAATCCGGTAGTAATGTCAAATCCGGTAGAGGAAACAACAATTAAGCTTTAGAGGGAAAGATCTATTGTCACCTGGAAAACAGATATCCCATAGCGGTCCACAAGATGGTCATGTCGACCGTTAAACTTCTGGAGGGATGACTTCAAGTTTTGGGTAACATACCCTTGTTCAAGTAGCCTATTTGTGAGCAACCGGGCTCTATCAAGGAAGTCACTGTATCGAACACAGGCTCTTGAATAGCGAATGAGCTGGGAGATGTAAACTCCATATGTCGGCGCTGTTGGGATGTTGCTACAAAGAAAAGGGAAGTTTACTTTTGGAAAGGTGAAGTCATCGCGTTTGTCGTACAACTTAGTTTGAAGTCTACCTCTGTTGTCAATTTCAAGGTGAAGGTCAAGGAAAGAGGCTGATGTAGAAGTGTCTGTGGTATCCTTAATTTCGAGCTCTTTTGGATAGATCAAATGAAGAAAATCACCAAAGCGAGGGTTGTTTAGTGACAAAATATCATCTATATAACGGAAGCTAAAATTGAAGGAATGAGCCAGTTTTTTATCTTTATTTTGAAGAAGCCCTTCGGTGAATTCAGCTTCATAAGAGTGAAGAAACAGATCGGCTAGGAGAGGCGCACAGTTTGTGCCCATAGGAATTCCGATAGTCTGTTGAAAAACGAGTCCTCCAAACTGGAAAAATATATTGTCGATTAGAAACTCTAACATTTTAATCACTATTTCCTCTGTATATTTTTTCTCCGATTCGGAGTCATTTTTCACAAAGTAGGCCTGTTCATTACCTACAACAATGTACCTATATCTTCGTTCACTGTTCTTACGTGAGAAACATCTATGAATTAAACCTTTCAGCCGAGATTTTAGTTGTTCATGAGGAATAGTAGTGTAAAGTGTGGAGAAATCGAAAGTTTTAATGCCATTACGGTGTGATAATGATCTAGAGTTAAAGATGTCAAGTAGATCTTTGGAGTTTTTCAAAATCCACATTTCATTTACACCGCTTCTCGAAAAGCAAGTATCACAGTATTTTTGAAGGCCCTCTTTAAAGCTGTCAAGATGGAGGTTACCAATTTAGATATAGGTTTTGGAGAGCATTTGGCAGATCCAGCGATGTATCGTTCTTTGTATGGGCATTTATGTAACATAGGTACCCAATACAAAGAGGGGAGATCTGTGTCTTCATCCTTGGTGGAAATCCCGAAGGAAAGCAAAACAGATTTATGGTTCTGTAATATTTGTAACATTGGGTTCATCTGTAATACGTATCAACTAGGCATGAAAACGTTTTCGATATGTATTCGGTTCGCATAATATGGTGAATAAAAGAATATGGAGTAAATGCGAACGAGACAAAAAACCTACAAATATGTACGTCTGAACGCACCATAATGGTGGGGTTTGTATTATGTCCTGTTTTAATCTTACGCAAGTGCCTATTTCTTCCGTAAAAAAGCGAAAAGAAACGTCGGGAAACCTTTACTGTTTGAACAACGTTGTCGCCTTTTGAGTATTCTTTACATTGTGACGTCAGATGTTTTATGACGTTAAGCCATGGTTACGATTGTTGTATCACAGAAATCAACACATCTGGTTGGTCATTTACCGGTGGAGATGCATCGATCTCACATTGGTCATCTCCCACTGTAAACCACCATTTACAGAAGAATACGTTCTCTGTATTTATGCGATCCTTATGTTGTCATGTATTTTGGATTTATAATTTTAGCTAGGTTGTTGCTTCGGTATTAATTTGGAAATTAATTCTACATATTTATGTTTACATGCTTGTTATGGAAAAGCTTCAATCTAAATAAACTTGTCTTGACAACTACAACGATTTGACATATAAATCCTCTCTTTAACTCACCTGATTCAAAGGGTCAGTGTGAGCTATGGACATCACTTGGCGTCAACCACTAACTTTTCACATTTTTATCATCTACTTTGAAACCATTGAAGCAAATTCAGCGGAACTTTACAGAAATAATGATGTATGGAAGGTCCTTTACAAGGATATTTTAACATTGTTTAGCATTGGACTCTATTGGAAAAATACATTTTCACCTTCTCCTCTGAGACCACGGAAACCAATTCAACAACACTTCACAGGAATGATGTATGGAAGGTCCTTTACAAGGATATTTTAACATAGTTTAACATTGGATTCTATGGGGAAAATCACATTTTCATCCACTAAATTAAATTCACCAAACTTGAAAGGAATGATGTATAGAAGGTTCTTCAAAAAGATCACTCATTTCGTTCCGATCTTCTCCTTTGAAACCACTACAGCAATTTCAGTCAGCCCTTACAGGAATGATGATTGGAAAGTCTTTTAGTAGAGTGTTCATTTCGTTCCGGTGCGACAAAAACATTGCCGCCAGCACGATACAAAGTTTTACTTTGGACCCTATGAGAAAATTACATTTTCATCTTCTCTTCTGAAACCACGAAAGCAAATTAATAAAATTTTACAGGAAATATGTATGGAAGGTGTTTTAGAAAAATTGCTAATTTCAAGATCCGACAAGGTCATTTGTAAAGATTTCTTCCTTCCAGCAAAAACATGGCCGCATCGAACGTAGTTTTAAAACTTGACCCTATGGGAAAATTATTATTTTCAACATCTGATCTAAAACTATTGAAACAAATTAACAAAGCTGTATTTAACTGATGTACAATGTATGGAAGGTCCTTCACAAAGATAAGTCATCCAGTTAGATCCCACAAAAAACCTGGATACAAGACGATAGATATCAGAGCGTAACATAAGACCCTATTAGAAAAGCAATAGCTTTGTTCATGAGCATTTGTGTGACATAGAAGCATTGGGTAATGTATGGCCATACTACGAATATTCCTAGATAAAATAAAAAATGATGTGGAAGATGAATATCAATGGTTTCATTTTAAGTATTGGTGTTGATATATATTAAAGGTGTGTAGAGATTAAGCAGATTGCTGATTACTCGAAAGAACAGTTAATTCCATATCATTTCAAGTCTTTCCGTATTTTGATATGTCCTTCTAAAGGTACCCATGTACAGAGAGAATCAATGACCAATCCAGCCAATAATGTAGTGAAAGACATTTATTATTAGATATCTTTTATTTATTCAAGTTAAAATAGATATACAGAGTAAAAGATGCAATGAATCAATCAATAAATCAATTCAAAATATTTCTATCTGAGCTGTTTATCGTCTTATAAGACAAATTATGTGACATCCTGTAATAAAAACACGACATAGAAATTCTAATTTATTATACAAGACAAAACATTAATGGAAGTCATCATGATTTATATTGTTATTAAAAATATTGGATGAAGACGTATTTTTTCTTCTTACAAATACGGTGACTAATATTTTGTTTGCTCAAGATGACAAACAAACAACATACAAAACAAATAAGTACAATACGATATTCCACATAAAAAGTTCAAAAACAAATATCAAAGAAAAACAAGACGTTGACAAAACCCTTCTCATGCACACTTTCATGTTACATTCATGAAAAATACTTCAAAATAAAGACCAGTTATTACGTCTACCAAAGGAAGGTAGGGGGCTAATGGTTTTCTGCGTTTCTTAAACTGCCGCTAAAGGGAGGTCATACTTTAACAAAAACGTTTGCTTCAAGAGCATAACTTCAAAACACCTACATGGATATTAATGAACCTTACACGGGGAAAACAAGGACAGGACACGCCTATTGTTATTAGGGTCAAAAATCACTTCAATTTTGGCCAAAAGTTGGTTTTTGGAACATAGTTTCAGAATACTTTAATTGATTTGCTTGAAAACAGAAACGCTTGAAGAGTTAAGGAAGAAAACTATTGGTTTGGGTATAAGTAGGACAGAGGAACAGTTCATATGTATCGACAAAAGTTTTTAAAAAATGGGCCAACAAAATTAAATATTCTACAAACATAAGATTGCATCTACAGATTTAATTCAAGATTAAAGCTTGAGAGTTTAAAAGATACCTGTTACTTTAAGATTCAGTAAATCAAAAGTCAAGGTCACATACTCACAAAAATAACCAAAAAAATTGGTTTCAATTGCATACTTCAAAATGTTTTTATAAATTTGAATGGAACGTCAATAGATGACAACTTATGGGGGTTTGAAGTTGAATACAGCAGCTCAATGGTAAAGTTATATGTTCTTAGGCACCAACTATTTTTTTACCGAGGGGGGGGGGGTGCTGGGATTTTTATACCTGATAGATTTTTTTTCAGGTCAGTCGAAAATCAATTTTTTTTTCACACATCAAGCAAAACATAATTTTTTTTTAATAAATACATGAGCAAATTTTTTTTTTCGGAAAAAAAGTTCAAATACATTGTTCAAGCACATATATAAAATAGAAATGGTAAATTGGTGCAATAAATGGGTGTGTGGTCCAACATAAAATATTATGAATTAATTTACAGGGTTGGGGTAATTAAAAATGTAATGGTAATTAATTGTAATGCATTACATTTTTTGATGTAATGCCAAGTAATGTGTAATGATGAATTTTTTTCATTACATGTAATGGTAATTTAATCAATTACAGTCACAAAAATGCTGTAATGCCAATTACTTTTGAATTACTTTTCAATTACATTTGTCATTTTGCATGTGAAAAATATCATGTTTTGATCTTTTATAACAAATAACAAATCCATCTCTTCAAAAGTCAATATATAAATCGTTTTTTTAATTAATTTTCAAAATATGATAAAATAATTGAGAAAATAACACAATATTCAACTTTGATTTATATTCATCTCTTATTTTTAAGACATGTAATTTTTCTAGTCATATGTATTTATTCTATAGCTTATTTATCATTTCCATTTGTTTATATAAAATTAATTAAACATTTTACTCCCTGATTTCTACAATAATTTCTTACAACTTAATTAGTTTTTTATATGAAATATATAAAATGTTTATTAAAAGGATTAATATTTGTGTTATTGTTGACCTATCAATTAATTAAATTTTACTCAAATGATCTTTGATCTATTAAATAAAGTTGTTTTTTACATTTTCAATAAAGATTGATTGAAAACTAAATAAGTAAATGACAGTAAAAACAATTATTTTAAATATAAAAAATATTTTTTCTGTGATTTTCAATTTAAAAGTGATTTGAATTTTTTAAGAAAGTATCTATGGGATTCTCAACATGCGTACTGATTTTGTTCCCAAAATTTGATAGCATTTTACATCAAGTAATACTGACAAACTAAACTAAACCTGTAAATTCCCCCCTATAATTCAGGTATCCATATTACTTTAACTAAATGCAATTAATATTGTAACTTTTGAACCATGAAAGGTAGACTTTTCATACTTGGCAAGTGTATAGGTCTAGTCAAGAGGAACATAAATATGCCAAAAAAATTTTAGGTCAGGTCAAAGGTCAAGGTCACAGAGGTCAAAAATGGGTGAAATTGGCTGTTTTCACATATTTGGCTGTAGAATCCTTATTATTTATCCTATTGAGACGGGGTATGTTATATGTTATTGCTAATAAAATTGCGCAACTGCAGTATGTCAATGAATTGAGGTAGCATTTACAGTTTTGAGAAACAAGAGGCCCAAAGGGGGACAAACGGAAAAAATGAATTTTTAAATAACCTTGGCTATAACTTTTGAACTATGTAAGGTAGACTTTTCATACTTGGCAAGTGAAAAGGTCTAGTCAAGAGGAACATAAATATGCAAAATAATTTAGGTCAAAGGTCAAGGTCACAGAGGTAAAAAAAGAGGTAGAGTTAGGTATTATCGTTTAATTTACTGTAGAATCTGGGGGCATATGTAGTGTTTCACAAACACATCTTTTTTTTTCTTGTTGTATAAAATCATTTGGATTTAAAAACTCTTGAAATTATACTTCAGAGTATCTAATCACATACATTAGTCTTAACTTTCCCCAAACACTTTTAGGGTTACAATTTTAAATATTTCTATAGCATATCAAAATTTTCCGTTTTTATGCAAGATCTCCAAAAGTAATGTGTAATTTAATTACATTTAAAATGTAATGTAATTTAATTAATTACTTTTGAAAATTAGTGTAATGGTAATGGTAATGTAATGGTCATTTTCTTATGTAATGGTAATTTAATTAATTACATTTGCAAAGTAATGACCCCAACCCTAGAATTTAAAAAAGCCAATCTACAATAACAAAAGCAGCTGACCCTAAAAATAGGGGTCGAAACACCTGAATAAAGAAAATAAACAATCGGATAAATTAACAATGGCCGAAATGTACAATCAAAGGTCAGAATCACAGTACACTTAAAACAGTATTTAAAGAACTTAATAATATTGGAAATATCGCAAAATCAATATCTATTTGGAAATCAAATTTCTTTGAAATCACACGATGTTGAATTTTCCCGCCTTTTTGGCAGCCATTTTAAATATGGCGGTCAATGAACAATTTTTAACATCAGTTTTGAAGTTGCGACATCAAGACCTATTTGGAAACCAAATGTCATTGAAATCGGACAATGTTGAATTTTCCCGCCTTTTTTGGCGGCCATTTTGAAAATGGCGGTCATCAAACAATTTTCAACATCGGTTTTGAAGTCGCAACATCAATATCTACCTGGAAACCAAATTTCATTGAAATCTGACAATGTTGAATTTTCCCGCCTTTTTTGGCGGCCATTTTAAAAATGGCGGTCAAGGAACAATTTTCAACACCGGATTTGAACTCGCAACAACAAGATCTACTTGGAAACCAAATTTCATTGAAATCGGACAATGTTGAATTTTCCCGCCTTTTTTTGGCGGCCATTTTGAAAATGGCGGTCAAGGAACAATTTTCAACATCAGTTTTGAAATTGCCACAGCATGGCAAACATTTCATCGATTTACACTTAACCCTCATCTTCTATAGTTTTGGAAATAATAGATGAAAATACGAAAATTAAAAAAATTTCGGTGAAAAAAGGGCAATAACTCCTACAAGGGTTTACGGATTTTCTATAAAATTTCAGGGTGGGTAGATCTTGATATGCTGAACATTTTTGCGATTTACACTTGACCTCTATCTGTTACACTTTTTGAAATAAAAAATAAAAAATGCACAACTTTTGAAAATTTTACGGAAAAAGGGCAATAACTCCGAGATGGGTTTTCGGATTTTCTTCAAAATTGCAGGACAGGTAGATCTTGCTATGCTGATCACTTTTACACCTGTCAGATTTTGATATCTGTAACGGTTTTCAAGTTATTGGCCAAAAACTGCAAATTACCCCTATGTACTATTTTTAGCAACGGCGGCCATGTTGTTTCACCTACCGACTAATCGAACATAATTTTGCGAAGCCATACTCTGGTGATGATTCAGGCCAAGTTTGGTTATATTTGGCCCAGTGGTTTCAGAGGAGAAGATTTTTGAAATTGTTGACGGACAGACAGACGGACGACGGACGCATAGTGATGGCAAGAGCTCACATGGCCTTTTAGGCCAAGTGAGCTAAAAAGTGAAGTTTTTTACTCAGGAGTAACAAATCCATCCATATTTTTATTTTCTAGTCACAGTACTTTATACTTCACATGGTTGCGTTCATATGCCAGAAGTATCATGTTCATATTTTAGTTTTAAAGTATGTTGAATGTTGATGTACATGTTCTTGTTATTTTCTTCTTTGAAATAAAATTTAGAATAGCTATAAATTTTGTCATGATGTGATGCATTATGGAACTACAAACTAAAATTTAAAACACAGAAATACAGTGCTTACATAGTAGCAACAAAAACCGTGAAATAATTTTATATACCTCTTATAAAGTTGTGATGGTCCTTTCCAGTCTTCTGAATCTGCAGATTCATCTGTCAGTGTTATTTTGATATATACATTTTTGTATGAAATTATTTGATTTGAACACAATTTTTTTCGGAATATTCAGACTTAAAAAATTTTTTTGGACATAGTGAGAATGAAAATATTTTTTTCAGACTAATCTGGACATAAAATATTTTTTTCGAAAAAATCCCAGCCAAACCCCCCCC
>MJUU01031867.1:57186-95347 GCA_002080025.1 Modiolus philippinarum | reverse complement strand
TAACGACAGCCATTACTTCAGATTTACTGACCTTTTTGTGCACAAAATTTTGTTATTTGAGATTTTCATAGGGCTAGTCGTCATGGTTTCCATTGTTCCCATATTAGAATTTGTAGTAAATTACTCTTTACATTTTTGTTTGTTTATTTACATTTATTGTTTGTTCATTAGTTTTTTAGCTCACCTGGCCTACAAGGCCATGTGAGCTATTGCCATCACTATGCGACCGTCGTCCGTCCGTCCGTCAACAATTTCAGCATCTTCTCCTCTGAAACCGCTAAGCCAAATTAAACCAAACTTGGCCTCAATCATCATCAGGGTATGGCTTCTAGAACTGATGTTCAGTTTGTCCCTCTGTTGAACAACATGGGCGCCATTGCTAAAATAGAACATAGGGGTAAATTGCAGTTTTTGGCTAATAACTCGAAAACCGTTACAGATATAAAAAATCTGACATGGGTAAAAATGATAAGCATGATGAGATCTATCCACTGTGCAATTTTGAAGAAAATCTTAAACCCATCTCGGAGTTATAACCCTTTTTTCCGTTCAAAATTTAAAAATTTTTGCATTTTTTATTTTTTATTTCAAACAGTGTAACAGATAGAGGTCAAGTGTAAATTGCAAAAATGTTCAGCATATCAAGATCTACCCACCCTGAAATTTGAAGAAAATCCATAAACCCTTGTAGGAGTTACTGCCCTTTTTCACCGAATTTTTAAAATTTTCGTATTTTTCATCTTTTATTTCCAAAACTATAGAAGATGGAGGTTAAGTGTAAATTGATGAAATGTTTGCCATGCTGTGGCGACTTCAAAACTGATGTTGAAAATTGTTCCTTGACCGTCATTTTCAAAATGGCCGCCAAAAAGGCGGGAAAATTCAACATTATCCGATTTCAATGGAATTTGGTTTTCAAATAGATATTGATGTTGCAACTTCAAATCCGGTGTTAAAAATTGTTTGTTGACCGCCATTTTCAAAATGGCCGCCAAAAAAGGCGGGAAAATTCAACATTGTTGTCCGATTTCAATGAAATTTGGTTTCCAAATAGATATTGATGTTGCGACTTTCGGCTATATCTTAGCTTTACTGTAGCGTGAACTGTTAGAATTCATCAGAAAGAGGAATTCTTTATATAACTGTAACGCTATGTAAGACTAAAAGATGTCAAAGTGAGAATTATTATTATGTTTTTAGGAATAAAGTTTATTAAGAAACAACATCCTTTTGGAGGGTTTTGTTGTCAAAATCTAATAAACATAATTTGTTTTCATGCCTCAAGTACACTTTCGAGTACAGATTTATTCATCCATTTTTAGCAAGACATATAGATGTTAAAAAAACTATTAAAGTCAAATCAAATATATTTCTGATGCATAAAAACCATAGAAAATATAAAAATACGACCAGGACTTACACTTAAAAGCCATTATTATCATCTATTGCTAAAGTTGGTAAACCTCCGGTTGTTGAATTTTTTACAACGAAATTCAATTGCTACGTATTTGTTTGGTTAGTTCTATTGCTATGTATCTGTTCGGTTAGTTCTATTGCTATGTATCTGTTCGGTTAGTTCTATTGCTATGTATCTGTTCGGTTAGTTCTATTGCTATGTATCTGTTCGGTTGGTTCTATTTCTATATGTAGACGTTCAGCTGTTTCAATTGCTACCATGTGTATAAGGTTATTTCGACTTCTTTGTATCACTTAGGTTGGTTCGATATATTCATATAGATGATCTGACGTATAAGATATATTTTGCGGCGGTGGGTGGTTATAATAATGCTGATAGTTGGAATGCTATTCATATGCATACATGTTGCTACAGTGTATTCAACCTGGAAATATCCCGCTCATGCAAACCATAATAGTAACACATAACAGTACACTCTTGAAGTTGTCCTCCAGATAGTGGAGGAACCTACGAACAGAAAGAAAAAAAAGTTCGATATCTATGTACTGGTTCGGTTATTTTGATCGCTCCGTGTCTCTTGAAAATTTCATCCAATAAATGCGTGGTTGAGATATATATATATATATATATCTGATTAAGCTCAACTGGGTATAGCCAGAGATCTTTTCCGATCCGTCCTTCCATAATATTTTCATTCAAAGACCTGCGCCCCTGTAACCACTGATCCCATTTAAATCAAACTTTTATTATAAAAGTCATGGGAAGGTACTCATAAAAGTTTATAAATTTTATGTTCGTATTTCGTCCAAAGTGGTCGTCAGCTGCGAATGAAGTTTAATATATGACCCTAATGAAAAAGATATCGAAACTTCTTTTCTTCTTAAACTACTTTACTGATTTTAACCAAAATTGATCGAAACAGGCCTCAGGTGGTCCCCTCTTATTTCCCTCGGTAAATTTTAGCAAATTCTGCTAATTTCATAAAATATTTACTTTTAACATGCATGTTATTGTTCAAATGTACATTAATTCATTTTAGCATAAATAGACTGAATTGATTAGGAACGTAAAAGCTATTAACAATTACCTCCTTCGGTAGAGGTGAATATTCCGAATTGTTAACTGCAATAAGGTGATTTTGCGAGGGTTTGAGCCCGAGGAAAATAACTTCAGTGCAGTTGACAATTAGGGGTATTAACCGATTTCATAAGCCATAACTGTTTTTATACTGAACAAACATTAAAAATACTTCCCGGCGTTTGAATCGGTTTTCAGGGGCCCAAGCTAATGAGTTGCCATGCGCGTCCCCAGTTGGTGGATAGGGGAATTACATAATACGGAAAGCTCGACCGCGAACCATTTTAACAGAACTGTGTGGAGAAACTTCCCGTATCATACAGTACAAAGATCCCTTCTTTATTTTACTAAAAAGATCAAAGTCACTGGGTCTCGTATGAATTTCTTCCCTTTTCCAGTGGCTATCAAAACTCGTTGCCCCAGTTGTCCCTTCCACGTTGTTTTCTTTTTTGACTTCCTATTTTTTTAATTGATTAACTTGTTCTCGTCCTGATAAAGCTTAAATATTACTCATTAGACGTTAAACTCTAACTAATCTTTATCGATGGAAAATATTTCTCCATAGAAGATGTAATTTTGGTGGGTAATTCACTTTTGAAGGAAAAGGTTTTTTCATGGACGTTGCAACTTACTAGGGCTATTCACCGGTGAATAATATTTCATGGACATTTTAATTTTTTAGCCTATTTCTCGGTTAATAATAGTGTTATTCACCGCTACCAACGATTAAGAGTGAAAAGACCAAAATTATTTCATGTCATATTTTCAACCAATAGAATTGATTCTTATGATGTAAGACATAGTAAGTAAAATTGTTCTCAGAAAACAATTCTTTGCATTCCTAGACTTTAAGCATATCTGTTTCCCAGATGACAACAAATCTTTCCCTGAAAGCTTAATTGTTGTTTCCTCTCACGGATTTGAGTCTACTTCCGGATTTTACATGTTCAACACGGCGTGTGTCTTATAAGAAGCAGGAGATGCTTACTCTACCGGTGCACCTGATCTCAGAAATGGTTTTTATTGGGTCAGTGCTGTTCATCTTTGTGTGTGTTTGTCTTCATTTTTGTTTTCTGTGCCGTACTCATGTTGTGTCTCTGTTTCTTTGTTGTTTCCAATGTTGCCATTGTCCTTGGATTGTTCGTTTTGGATTTACGGTTCGGTTCTCACTTACTGTATTATTTTAAGGAAAAATGTCTCGCGAAAATCAATACACCACACTGTTAAAATTACAGAAGAAACTGACTTTTAAAATAAAAATTCTCAAATTTCAGTTTTGGCTTGCATAGGAAATTTTTTTTGTAAATAATATAGAAGATGTTATGTGATAGTGATGATTTATTATGAAAAATGTCCATATCTTAACGAAAAACGTCAATTCTGTTTATGGCAAAGTTGTGTGATCGTAACATTCATTTGGCATATATAACATATCTAAAAATATATATGCTATGTAAATTAAAAAAAATAAATGGAGAGTTTTAATTACACTTTGTTCAATTACTATTATCTAAATTTGTGTGAATTCTAAAACCCAAGGATTAACTCCCCCCATCGTAGTTTTGTACTTAGCTACAGTTGATATTACTGATTATTCGGGTTTCTCTTGGTTTTATGAATTTTAATCTTTTTTTTAAAATTATGGATTCCATTCCCTTTGGGTTCTAGTGCTGCTGATGAGGAATTAATTTCCGAAATGGCCATACAGCTCATTAAAATTATTGCAGTTGGGGTAAACATATGTGTTATGGTCTCATGTTCATTTACCCCATATCCTTTCGTAAAATATCATCAAGATAGTTGTACAGTAACAAGTCTTGCGATGAATTGAAGCTTGTTTGTGATTTTTTTTTATTTACGACCATTTCTGCTGAAAATGTTTTCGCATCATGCGTCTTGCTTTTCAGGTGTTCAGGTAGGGACGATAAAATGATGTGTTCCTACCAGACCTTCATGCCCAAATAAAATGCAGTGATTTTGTGAATGGGGTACTAACAAAATTAACGGGGTAATAACCGAAACAGAGTAGCCAAGAGCCGAAATCCATGAGACAAAAAAGATATATCAATTGGAAACCACCAGAAAAATGTCGACCGCAATAGTCCTGACTTGGTACAGGCATTTCAAAAGAAATAGTTAATAACGCCGCTTTTATGGTATGCCAAATCTCCCCTTCCATTTCGAAAGTGTGCGACAGCAACTCAACAGCAATTGCTATTGAAAGGCAGTAGACAGTTGAAAAAAATATTCATCCAAGTACTAAGTAAAAAGAATCTTGAATCAAAGTTCGTTTTAGTGATTCAGTGTTTGCTTCTATATCTATGATTGGCATGGCAGTTCCTTTGTAAAACAACGGCAGTAGAATACCGAAGTTATAAAGGAGTAGAATTTACAAAAACCGAAGTCCAAAGACAGGACCGAAACGAGGACACAGAAAACAATGACGTTAAACACAGAAAACAATGACGTTAGACAGATACCAAACACAGAAATAGAAAAGACAACATTCAAAAACAATGCACTCACAGTGTGAACTCCAGTGAAACTGACAGAGACATCAGGTGCTCCGGAAGGGTAAACATGTACTGCTCTGTTAACAGCACCCGTTACACTGTAAGTGAGTCAATCTAGGATGACAAATGACAAAAAACTGTATAGTATAAATGTCCAAAAATGTTTTGACTGTTCCCTTCTGTATTTAATGACATTGTGTTTTTAACACGGAAGTTGACAAAAGATGTCGCAAACTGACGTTGTGGACTGATTTTTTGAATCGGTTCTAATATTTCGAAAGACAATACACATGTATAAAAAATTTTGTCAATGATCCGTTTTCAATTTTCGCATTTTTATACCCCGCCACACGAAGTGGCGTGGTATTATGTGATACCCTCAGTCGTGTGTCCGTCCGTCCGTCTGTCTGTCCATCCGTCCGTCCGTCCGTCTGTCCGTCCGTCCGTCCCCCGAAGGTTTCCGACTGATTACTTGTGAACGAAATAACACAATGTCTTCAAACTTGGTATGCAAGTTGTTTACTACAAAACTCAGGTCAAATTCGATTTTGGGTTCAGAGGTCCAAGGGGTTCTGGAGTTGTGCCCCTTGAAACTTTGAAATTTTGCGAATTTTAGGGTTTCCGACTGATAACTTTTGAACGAAATAACACAGGGTCTTCAAACTTGGTATGTAAGTTGTTTTAAGTTGTTTACCACAAAACTCAGGTCAAGTTCGATTTTGGGTTCAGAGTTCCAATGGGTTCTGGATTTATGGCCCTTGAAACTTTGAAATTTTGCGAATTTTAGGGTTTCCGACTGATAACTTGTGAACGAAATAACACAAGGTCTTCAAACTTGGTATGTAAGTTGTTTACGACAAAACTCAGGTCAAGTTTGATTTTGGGTTCCGAGGTCCAAGGGGTTCTGGAGTTATGCCCCTTGAAACTTTGAAATTTTGCAAATTTTAGGGTTTTGTACTCATAACTTGTGAATGAAATAACATACTGTCTTCAAACTTGGTATGTGAATTGTTTACCACAAAATACCCCGCTACCCGAAGTGGCGTGGTATTATGTGATATTCTCAGTCGTGTGATCGTCCGTCAGTCTGTCTGTCTGTCCGTCCGTCCGTCCGTCCGTCCGTCCGTCCGTCTATCCGTCCGTCCGTCCGTCCGTCATTGCGTCCGTCCGTCCGTCCCCCGAAGGTTTCAGACTGATAACTTGTGAACGAAATAACACAAGGTCTTCAAACTTGGTATGCAAGTTGTTTACCACAAAACTCAGGTCAAGTTCGATTTTGGGTTCAGTGGTCCAAGGGGTTCTGGAGTTATGCCAGGGGTTCTGGAGTTATCCCTTGAAACTTTGAAATTTTGCGATTTTTAGGGTTTCTGACTGATAACTTTTGAACGAAATAACACAGGGTCTTCAAACTTGGTATGTAATTGTTTAACACAAAACTCAGGTCAAGTTCGATTTTGGGTTCAGAGTTTCAATGGGTTCTGGAGTTATGGCCCTTGAAACTTTGAAATTTTGCGAATTTTAGGGTTTCCGACTGATAACTTGTGAACGAAAAAACACAAGGTCTTCAAACTTATTATGTAAGTTGTTTACCACAAAACACAGGTCAAGTTCGATTTTGGGTTCCGAGGTCCAAGGGGTTCTGGAGTTATGCCCCTTGAAACTTTGAAATTTTGCAAATTTTAGGGTTTTTTACTCATAACTTGTGAATGAAATAACATACTGTCTTCAAACTTGGTATGTAAATTGTTTACCACAAAATACAGGCCAATTATAATTTTAGGTTCAGTGGTACACATCGTTGTGGAGTTATGGCCCTTTTAACTGAAAAATTTTGAAACGTGGCGGGTTATCATGTAATCCACCATTACTATTTTTATAATTTTATATGTCAAGAACTAGCAATAAAAAGTGTTACATTCGATTTCCAATATATTCAGCATGTCAAGCGCTACGTGTTGGATTGAAGTTCGAGTTAGTCCGCCAAATCATTTTATATATAATCAGTCTGGCTGTTAAGGCGGGAATTTTGTTCATATTGTAGGCCATTTTCAAAGTATGTCCAAATGTTATGGAAAATTTGGTAAGATGGTGTCTGGTACGTGTACTTCCTAGAAATAAAATTAATATGGCATACTTGTATGTTTTCTGACATATTAGCTTCCAAAAGTGGCTGTAAATATCCTTTTGTGTCAGTTAAGACATTTTAAAGTGTTTTGGTAGATAGAACTACTGGAAGGACACCGAAAACAAAAACATTTTTTTTGTTGAAAGTGTATAACCTTTGCCCCTCCAAATGGTAGTTAGTTTCGTTTTGGAGGTGCTATAGAAGGAATTTTAACTAACCCACCAAAATTGTTGAAATTTTTTCAAAATTAACATAAAATGGCAAGTGTACCTTATACCTAAACAGTATGAACATGATTTAAATTGATTATGTTGTATATATAAAAGATGATCTGTTAAACAGTTTTGGAAATGTTTTGATCTACTCGAAAAATCCGTGTGCTTCAGGAAGTCAATTAAAGGGAAATAAGACATACCTCTTTAGCACTTCGTACTCATATTACAAAAACTAAACAGATAAAGGTTAAGTTCAATTTCCAGAAGCGTCCAGCTAACCGAAGGCTACAATTTTCATACAAGTTAGAAATTCTTTGACCATTCAAAGAGAATATGTCCTTTTGGAATATGTAATATAATTTTTCTACACAGTACAGTAGCTTTGTCAACAAATATTTATCGTATAATTTCACCTCATGTAAGTAAGCTGCATTCTGATTGGATAATAGCCGTTGTACATGTAGTTGTTGGCAAATACCCCTGTCCGTGGTATTTGTCCCGGGGTCATCTGTGCGCTTTAATAACAGAGAATTCGATGTAATTTAACAGATACATGTATATCATGAACGTCGAGGAATTTGCCAAAAATACAAGTCTTTGCTCTAAATTTCCTTCGCCTTTCAGGCTCGGGAAATTTTTCCCACCCGCGACTTGTATTTTTAACAAATATCCGTCCTTTTCATGACATATCTGTTCACCATAACATTAAAGGACTTATCTGTCACACCTAAACATAAAAAGTTTATATAGCACTGTGTAGTGTCATAGTTGAAATGATTGAACCTGCGTAGTTCCTACTTCTATCTTATTTGGCTATTAATTGCTGAACAAATGCATACAGGATACATTATATAAAATTCTTGCAAGGTTAAATCAATGCATTAAAGCTGGAGTTGTTGTTCTTCATGAGGCTTCAACACTCATGTCTTGTAGTAAATTAAAGTCGGCCTCTAGCACCGGCATCAGCGGAATGGAATTCAGCTTCCTGCTTTACCGATTGGTGTCGCTGCTGCACTTTCGGGCAGTTCATAGGAAAACTTGTATTTCATGCATGTTAAAAAATTGTTCTCTGACTTTTCCCGGAATCACGACGTCATAGAACAAAACCTGAGAGTGCAGTTGTCACGACTAGTGACACCAAGCGGGACAGAATAAGGACGGTGTATTCCATTATCTTTCGAAATTTCGAATAACACATGATAATTCTGCCTTTCTTTCGGTTATAGATGAGGGATTGTCAACAAATATAAAAAATTTTGGATAGAGTTGCCGTTGTCCTACAAAAGCAACAACAGACAACACAAAATAATCGACCACAGGGAACTTATTTAACTGATTGTAAGAAAACTTGACATTTAGTCGATGTGACATAATAGAAAAAAAAACTTATTTGGGGCTTTGTACAAAGTCTTGCCTAAAGTATGCAATGAAATGATATGGAGTAAATGCAAATGAGACGGAGTCGCTACAAATTAATTGTAAAACAGAGCAATGGAGCAACGCGTTTTTTCTATTCTCATCTTGAAGTCACCATGACTAAAGTGTGTTACTTGAGTGTGTATGTTCCCATTAAACTTTGATAGAATACTTCTTTTTCAGATACCAAGGTAGATTTTTAAATACAGTAACTAGAATGACTGGTACAGATGGGACAGTTAAGATTTTCATAAAGTATGCAGTTATCGTGGCAGCTGTACTGATCCTATCGTACAACATATTATGGATACGCCAGACGTCAGAGCACAGTGACGTTAAATGTGACGAACATAAATATTATGACGTTATCAACTCGAGAAACAAATTGTCAGCACAACTGAATGATATGAGAAAACGAGTTGGACAAATGGAATGTAAGGTAAGAATAGTCGTGCAGGTCTCACCCTTGAGTTAGTGAACTATATATTTTATGTCAGCTTCTGTATTGATTTCAACAAATTGTCGTCAGCATTATGAAAGAAATAAATACTATTAGTAATTTGTGTTGCGAATATAAAATTCTCTGCTTGTATTGCATCGAGTGCAGTAGCAAGAGATGGAATATTAGCTGAGAAACTTAGCCGAGCAACAAATGGCTAATAGTGTTTTATCGCTAATTATTTTATTTATAAATACCAGATATATGTTTCTTTCGAACTGAAATATTTTTTTGTCGAATAAACATATTATTTTTGGTTAAATATAGAGATTTTTTCTTGAGAACATTTTTGTCACGAAACGTCCCGCGACGTGATATCAACACACTGTTGCTAACGAATCATTAATTGACGATGATATGTTCGTATCAGCGCAGTGCAGAGATATATAATTTCTACAAGGAGAACTAAGTTCATTATGAAATTTCTCACATCGAGTTGAATAAATTTTGTAAATGTTTGAAAACGAGGTTTGCCGAGTTTTTAACATTTCAGAATTTATTAAACAAGATGTGAGAAATTCCATAATTTACGTGTTTAAGTTGTAGAAAATGTTTCTATAATGACATAATGTAAAACACCGAGGATTATGTTCAAAATAGATTTGGCGGGAAATTTCTCGTGAGTTGCTCTCTCACTAGAGAAGAGAAATATTTTTATCACGCCGGTCAGGCTTTGGTTAAAATTACTAGAGAAAATAGAATTATCGTCCCTCGGGTACGACTGAAAATAAGCAAATTAGCGATAAGAAAATAAATGTTGAATGAGCAGTCAGCAATAAGGTTAATTTTCATGAAACCAAAAAATCAGACATTAGACCTTAACTCTTGGTATTAAGCCTAATGTCAAAATCATTTTAGGCTTTAGTTCTGATGATAACGCATTTATTCAATGCCTAGCTAGAATTTAAGTGTATCGCATAACTTCACTTATTGCCGCTAACATATATAGATACATTTTGAAATGAATATATGATGCAACAACTATAAAAAAAAAAACCAGCATGCATGGCAATATAAGGATCACGCATAGCTGGACAAAATAAGGAACACACAGCGGGGCAAGATAAACGACACACATGAAACACTTTTACAATGTATGAATCAGTTATCAATGTAGACAAAAAGGTTATTAAGTCACAACATTACGTCGATTGGTTGTTCACTTTTATGAATCAGTTATTAATGTAGAAAAAAGGATATTAAGTCACAACATTACGTCAATTGGTTATACACTTTTATAAATTAATTATTAATGTAGAAAAAAAATTGATATTAAGTCAAAACATCACCTAAATTAGTGGTACACATTTATGAATCAGTTATTAATGTAGAAAAAAGGGAAATTAAGTCACAACATCACGTCGATTGGTGGTACACTTTCATCATTCAGTTATAAATGTAAAAAAAAAACGGATATAAAATCACAACATCACGTCGATTAGCTGTACACTTTAATGAATCAGTTATTAATGTAGAAAAAAAAGATGCATAGTCAAAACATCACGTCGATTAGTGGTACACATTTATGGATCAGTTATTAACGTTGAAAAAAGGGATACCCAATGTATTAAGTCATAGTATCACATTAACTAGTGGTACACATTTATGAATCAATTATTAATGTAGAAAACAGGTAATTAAGTCACAACATCAAGTTGATTAGCTGTACATTTTTATGGATCAGTTATTCATGTAGAAAAAAAATGGATAAACATAAACTAGTGGTACACATTTATGATTCAGTCATTAATGTAGTAAAAAAAACTGATATTAAGTCACAACATGATGTCGATTAGTTGTACACTTTTATGGATCAGTTTATAAATGTAGAAAAAAGAATATTACATGTAAGCCACAACATAATGTCGATTGATGGTCAGTTATTAATGTAGAAAAAAGGAAATTAATCACAACATCACGTCGATTGGTGGTACACTTTAATGATCAGTTATTAATGTAGAAAAACGGCATTACATGTAAGTCACAACATCTTATCGATTAATTGTATACTTTATGGATCAGTTATTAATGTACAAAAAATGGATATACACCAACTAGTGGTACACATTTATGAATCAGTTATTAATGTAGAAAAAAAGATGTATAGTCAAAACATCACGTAAGTTAGTGGTACATTTTTATGAATTTGTCCTATCTGATATGGAAGGTACAGAACATTTTATTTTTCAAATTTTGATGTATGCCTTTGGTTTTACTCACTTCACGGTCTACACATTTTTTCTCTACAGAATCATAATAACGGCTTGTGGAAATCTTTGTGTATCTATTAGCAGATCCAAAGGTGTTGTATAAAGTTTCCTGGTTGCGCACTCCCTTTTTAGAAATAAATTTAAATTTCATGCAAAATTAAAGAAAAAAATTGACGAAAAATCGACTGAAACCTCTCTTTCTGGAAGCATTGAGGTCAAATTACATCTTTTTATCTAGTGACCATGACATTCTACTTACTCGTCCAACGACATACTAAGTGATGTCCACAAGGTTGTACGCTTGTTGCAACGAAAAGAACTAAGTCTTGGTCGCCAGATAACTCTCTCGTTCTCACGACATACTAACTCCTTCCAACGAGATACTATCGCGTTCCAATTTCATGATTAGTAGTGGCTACCAGATACAAGGTCGTGACCAGGTGATTGCTATGTCGTAATCACGGATAACTATGTCGTAGTCACACATAGCTATATTGATGTCTTTACCATTAGATACTTAAGCGTTCCTACGAAAACGTGGCCATGATATAGTAAACTCGTTCTATCAGAATAATATCTCGTTCCCAATACATATTTCGTTGTGGCCACGAGATACTTATTTACCTTGAAGTCCTTCAACAACGAGTTTTTCTCATACTTATAACTATCTCGTGGCCATGATTTAGTATGTCGTGGGAACGAGGGAGAATCTCGTGGCCACGACCAAGTATGTCATTTGAATGAGAACGTATCATGTGTTTACAACGTAGCTATCTCGTAGCCATGACATAGCTTTCTTATGATCAAGACTTAAATTGTCGTGGGGACGAGATAGTATCTCGTAGGAACGAGTTGGCTATCTCGTTGCAACGACTTAGTAAGTTGTCAGGACGAGATAGCATCTCGTGGGAACGACAAAACTATCTCGTGGCCACCACTTTGTATGTCATGGGTCAAGATAGTATCTCGTGGTCACGAGCAAAAAATTACCTGTGCCCTCCATCCTTCTGTATTATAGAACCTTTGGTAATCCTCAATTTTTTCGTAGGTAGTATCCACCGGTGAGTATTCGTAATATAAAGGGACTTTATATTACGGAAAAATGTCAATACCGGAATATAAGATACTCACTGACAAAGGCCACAAGAAAACTGATAGATATAGATAAATGTTCCTTAATATGCACATGTAAACTTCCTCATTTTATGGGACAAAAAATATAGTCCGAATTCTACAAGGGGTAAAACAAAATTGTTTTTTCACTGGTCAAACCAATAAAACGTGTATTTATGTAACTTTTTATGATCTAAGGAAAACAGATAGTTACAGATGAAGATAAATTGTAATCCATGAATCATTCTAATTTACTATTTTTGCAGTCATCAAAAACGTCAACAAGTGGACAGGGTGGTTGGTGTAGAGAAACGAGTAAAGAAGATGGTGGAGCTCACAGGACAGACAAAAAGTTAATTCCGAAGCTTTCGGAATTCCTTATGAACAAAAAAGTTTCAAGTTTTGGCGACGGACCTGGAGCATATAAAAGAGAAATTTTAAAACTAGGACAAGTCAAATCCTACATATCATATGACGGTGCTCCTTTCTGTGAGGAGACAAGTGAAGGAAGAGTAAAATTTTTGGATCTAACAATTCAGCAGTATGGTATGCCAGTTTATGATTGGATAATATCGCTTGAAGTTGCAGAACATATTCCTGAAAAATATGAAGCTATATATTTAGATAATATATTTCGGCATGCAAAAGAAGGAATAATTTTGAGCTGGGCCGTGCCTGGTCAGAGTGGACTTCAGCACATCAATAATAAACCTCTTAGTCACGTGATAAATGTTATGTCGAACAATGGTTTCTATCATAATGCTACGTCATCAAAATCTCTTCAGCTAGCCTCTAGTCTGCCTTGGTTAAGAAACAATATAAATGTGTATCAAAGACGGAACATAGAAGACTTTAACTCTAAATTCTGTGGTGAAATAAATGCATTTGCCTAGAATAAATCGAGTTTCAGTAAAATTGGGCAGTTCGTTTGTTTATTGAAATACGAATAAATGTTTAAAAATTTATACATGGAAGATGAGGGTGTAATTTAGCTTTTTATTTAACCAATCATTTTTTTTTACTAAAAATAAGGTACGTTTAGTATAATTTTACAAAATATGGTTATGAATCATTGAAGTGCATCGGCAAACGAATACCGAAGCAAGAATGAGGAAAGGGGAAACTCCAAAATCATAAATCCAAAATCACGGCAATTCACAGCAACACGAATTGAGACAGTATGACAAAGACACAACAAACAAACAAAAATGAACAAAAACGCCACAAAACTAAAGCACTAGCAGTGTGAACCCCTATAAAAACTGAGGTATCATTAGGTGCTCCGGAATAGTAAGCATGATCTGCTCCACCCAAGAAAAGGGATTGATTATCAAAAAATCTTTGACAATCAAATTTTATAATCAATTTATCACCAATACAGTTAACCAAAAAATCCATTGAAAGCCTTGCAATTCACGAAAACATGGAAAATATTTTATAGTTACCTATTTACGAAAACTGATTTTGGAGGAACACAATTCTAAATTGCTATAACAAATTACTTTGTTATACCTTATAATATTTTCCTTACAGAAATGCATTAGGGAAAAAATCGACAATTTGTCTGTTTTATTTCTCAAACAAAAAACGATCTGTTGACCAGTCAACAGTTTCCAGTCTGTTGACCGACACCGATCTGTTGACCACCTGCCTTATTTTGATTGGTTCAAAAATATCACACCCATATCACATGACCTCCTGTCGTCTGCATAACCAAATAGACCATATGCGAGATCTTGTACCAGGATTTACTAGACTACTTTTCAACACGTCACAATATAGAAAACGTCACGTCATAAAGCATAAAACGTCATGTCATTAAGTCTTTGAAGTACATTTTTGATCACATGGGGCGGACACGTTTATGACGTAGGGCGGACAAACAACAACTGGTGAATCTAAATACCAGAACTCGGATATGGTCTATTGGCGACGTGAATTATATTCAGATGAAATGGAGCGTATTAATTGAACATGAAAAGGTATAACAAAACAGTTATAGACTGGGTCCTCAAACAACAGCTGTTTTGTTTGACCCTCTTTGTCCTCGGGTCAAACAAAACAGCTGTTGTTTTCGGACCCAGTCAATAACTGTATATTATTGCTACAACAAATAGGCAAATAGATGCTTGCATATATGACAGAGATGCAACTTTTTTGTACACTTCGTGTTCATTGTTTTGCCTGTCATATGTCATATATAAAAAAAAACGATCACGTGAGGAAAGAACTTCATTAGTTCGTTTGAATTATTTTTCACCAGGCCAAGTCTGTATCATAGTAAATTTCCTTCTTCTTTTCTCACGAAGTTGACATATTTTATTTGCTTTTTGCCCATCAAAGTCACAAATTATGTTTCAAAATATCCTGTTGCTGTTTCGTAGTATCAGCTAAGATCCGGTACCTCTGCCCAGTACCAGACTTCTGCTTCCCTGCAAGATAGTCTGACGCATGCCATTAAAATTATATATCTACACTAAAATGAAATGCAAATTATCAAGATTGCTACGCAGAGCTATATTCCCTATACAGCACTGGAAATTAAAAACCCTACATATGAGTACCAGGACTCAATAAGTTCATCCCTGAAGACATCGTCATCCGTCGTCAAACAAGTCAGAGGCAGAGAAGACAATTAAAACACAACACTATTTTCCTTAAACTGAACATAAGAAAACTTTGCATCATTAAATAAGTTGATAAAGGGAGTATGAAATAAGTTGATAAAGGCAATATTTTGACATATGAATGGAGGAAATTATCAATTTTTTTAAATATATTCAGAAGAAAAAGATTTTTTAATAGAAAATGGCAAGTGCAATTCTTAATTTCTGTTTTTCATGAACAACTGAGATCTTGGCTGAAAGATTTAATTCATGGAGCATATTTTGTGAAAAACGACTCCAAATCCGAGAAAAAATATACAGAGGAAGAAATGATTAAAACGTAAGAGTTTCAAATATACAATATATTTGCACAGTCAAGAGGACTTGTTTTTATACCCCCCACTTGAAAGTGGGGGGATATAGTGATGGGGTTGTCCGTCCGTCCGTCGGTCCTTCCGTCCGTCCGTCCGTCCTTCCGTCCGTCCATCCGTCCGTCCGTCTTTCCGCCCGTTACACCTGAGGGTACTCATCTCTTATCCGCTACTCCTCCTGAAACAGTTAATAGATTTGGATGAAACTTTAACACAGTCTTTATAACATAATGTCGATGTGCACCTCCCATTTCAGTATTTGATTTGATTGATTTTTGGGGTTTCCCATAGCAAAACATGGACTTAGCCATTATATTACAAGGGGGTACCCATCTCTTATCCGCTACTCCTCCTGAACCAGTGAACAGATTTTCATGAAACTTAAACACAGTCTTTATGACTTAATGTAGATGTGCACCTCCTATTTCAGATTTTGTTTTTATTGATTTTGGGGTTTCCCATCGCAAAACATGGATTTAGCCTTTACATTACAAAAGGGGAGTACCCATCTCTTATCCGCTACTTCTCCTGAACCACTGAATAGATTTTGATGAAACTTTAACACAGTCTTTATGACATAATGTAGATGTGCACCTCCTATTTCAGAATTTGATTTGATTGATTTTTAGAGTTTCCCATACCAAACCTGGACTTGCCCATTACGAGTGGGTACCCATCTCTTATCCGCTACTCCTCCTGAACCACTGAACATATTTTCATGAAACTTCAACACAGTCTTTATGCCGTAATGTAGATGTAAACCTCCTATTTCAGAATTTGATTTGATTGATTTTATAATTTCTGGAAACAAATGGGGTTACGGGGGTATTTATTAGTGAGCTTTGCTCACAGTTCTTCTAGTTCAAAAAACTATCGGAATTCCAATTGGCACAAATTGTGCACCTCTTTTAACCGATCTATTTCTCCAATTATATTTTGGTTATA
The DNA here is from genome assembly GCA_002080025.1 of Modiolus philippinarum. Taxonomy (NCBI): domain Eukaryota; kingdom Metazoa; phylum Mollusca; class Bivalvia; order Mytilida; family Modiolidae; genus Modiolus; species Modiolus philippinarum. The sequence continues at coordinate 78,840 of MJUU01031867.1, read as the reverse complement.
TTATCTTTTTGGTTATTTGTTCTCCATCAGCTTTAACATATTTTTCGGTAAATGGACTTCCAAATTTTGGTTTTATCTGCACTGATGAGACATAAGTTGTCGAAATGCGTATATGCAGAAAATAAATTATCAGTCACTTCGGTATTTTGTAATTTATATGAGACTGAATTAACGGACGGGCTTCTTTCAAAATAATTATTTCAGCTTACGTTATCATAGATGATATTTTGTCACTAAACAAACCTCGCTTTGATGAATTTCTCCATCTTTATCTATTGAAAAGAGCTCAAAATTTAGAATACTACGGACACTTCCACATCGGCCTCATTATATGATCTTCTTATTGAAACTTACAACAGAGGAACGCTTCAAACTATACTGCATGAAAAACTCGATGACCTCACTTTTCAACAACAACAAATAACAAATACTTTATTTTCGTTCACTCATGACACATGAAAGTGTTACTTTTCCAATAGTCAACTTCCCTTTTCTTTGTAGCAACATTCCAACAGCGTCAGCATATAGCGTTTCTATCTCCTAATTTATTCGCTACTCAAGCACCTGCTCGGTTTCTCATAAATAGGCTAATTAACAAAGGGTATGTTACCAATAACTTTAAATCATCACTATAGAAGTTAAACGGCCGACATCACGATCTTGTGGACCGCTATGAGATATGTTTCCCAGATGACAACTGATCTTTACCTTTACAGCATAGGTTGTTCTTTCCTCTACTTGATTTGACTTTACAACCGAATTGACATATTCAACAGGGCGGGTGTCTTAAATGAAGCAAGAGATGTTTATTCTACCAGTACACCTAATTTACCTTTGGATTTTATGAGGTCCGTGATGTTTATCTATATGTTGTATTATTTTCATTTTTAATTTTTTTTTTACCGTTTTGTCCTTGTGATGTTTTTGTTTCATGGTATTTCAAGTGTTCCGATGGTCCTTCGATTATTCGTGTATTGACGGACGGTTCGGTTTTCAATTAATTTTCAGTTTTATTTGAATTTTTTTTATCGAAGATTTAACTTTATTTTTTTGAGATAAAGCAAAACAGATGTAAAACAATAATGGCCAGTCGAAAAACACATTATACAATTCTAGCAGACATACTGATTTGTTAATGTGTCTCTAGAAAAAAAAAGATTAATCACAAGATAAATGTAGAAGAGAGGTAATTACTAGCAAGATAGATGGTCTAGGCGGCCAGCAAGAGTAACAAAGGGTAAGAATTGATAACAAAAAAAAAAAAAAAAAAAAAAAAAAAAAAAAAAACAATATCACTATTTATTTGCAATGGCAATACATCTTTCTCCAACCTAATGTTAATAGTAAAATATAATTTAATAATGACAATACTCTCATACAGATAAAAGTCAGGGATAAACATATATACTTGATGCCTCTTTTGACCATTGGTGTTGTGTTGACCTCATACACTATAGCAGTTGCAGTAGACAGAGGAGAAGACTACAGTTTTATTTAGTTAAACGAATGTGAAAAATTTTCTTTGTATAGTTATATGTTCTTGCAGAAAATGTTCTTTACAAACATGAGATGTGCGCGTTGTATTTGAACATGTACTCTGTTTCATATGCACTTGGCTTTAAATTTTACGTAGCACTTGTTTTTAAAATTTGTGCCCGATTTTTGAAATGAGAATGAAGTAATACTTTCGCATATTACCATCTTTCACACAATGAAAGAATGCTAACAAAACTATGACGTGCCTTTAAGTATCTACCACTTAAGGCTTCGTAGAATCCTGGACGTATAATGATTACGACAATTAATCCTGCTGTAGGTCATGCCTTAATGCTCTGTTTAAAACATCTTAAATAAGAATGACAATTTAATGATTTGTTTAGGTCCTGAACTACTTTGAACTGCAATCCCATTTTGAAAAATGCCAGAACGGATGAAATAATTCTTAATTTTAACAAATAATGATATGCAGTATTTAGTCCCTTTGATTTTCTTTATCCTCGAATATAGTTCCTATTAATTTTTTGTATTTCTTCATTTTCGTGTTCTTCTATGCTTCTCCTTTTATGAAAAAATGTTTTTGGGCTTGATTGCAATAAGAGAGATCGAAAATTGTAAAAGAATAATGTGATATAGAGTTTGGTCTTAAAGGAGTGATCTGGTCAGTTGCGAAAAGGTGAATTTTCAGGGTAGGTAATCCATCCTGGCGATAGAATGAAAGAAAGAAAATGGGTGCATTAGCTTTCATTTAGCCAACGGACGACAAAAGCTATGTTATAGGGAACATTTTAGATTCCATTAAAAATGTTGAAGTATTTTGCAAATAAGTACTTAAAGCCGATTTTGGACCTCTGGTGTGGATCTTAGGGTAGGTAATCCACCCTGACGATAGAATGTGGGTAAAGATGGGTTCATTCGCTATCATGTAGCCAACGGACGACAACAGCTTTGCCGTAGGGAACATTTTGGAATCCTTCAAACTTGTTGCAGTATTCTGCAAATTAGTTGTTTGGGATCTCTTGTTTGACTCTTTGGGGAGGTTATCCACCCTGGCGGTAGGATAGCGTTAAAGATGGGTGAATTAGATACCATATAGCCAACGGACGACAAAAGCTTTGCCGTAGGGAACATTTTGAAGACCTTCAAACTTGTTGCAATTTTCTTTGGACCTCTAGTGTGGATCTTAGCGAAGCTAATCCACCCTGTCACTAGGATTGGGTTTTGATAGGTGCACTAACTATCATTAAGCAAACAGGTGACAAAAGCTTTGCCGTAGGGAACTTACAGAAATCCTTCAAACTTGTTGCAGTTTTCTGCGAATAAGTACTTGGGACCGACTTTGGACCTCTGGTTTTGGAACTTAGGGGAGGTAATCCATCCTGGCACTAAGATGAAGGAAAAAATAGGTGCATTACCTATCATTTAGCTGACGCACGACAAAAGCTTTGTCGTAGGGAACATTTTGGAATCCTTCAAACTTGTTGCAGTTTTCTGCGAATAAGTACTTTGGGCCGACATTGGACCTCTGGTGTGGATCTTAGGGGAGGTAATCCACCCTGGCGGTAGGATAGGGGTAAACATGGGTGCATTAGCTATCATTTAACCAACGGACGACAACAGCTTTGCCGGAGGGAAGGCTTTGGAATCCTTCAAACTTGTTGCATTTTTCTGCGAATAAGAACTTGGGGCCGACTTTGGACCTCTAGTGTGGATCTTAGCGAAGGTAATCCACCCTGTCACTAGGATTGGGTTTTGATAGGTGCACTAACTATCATTAAGCAAACGGGCGACAAAAGCTTTGCCGTAGGGAACATTTTGAAATACTTCAAACTTGTTGCAGTTTTCTGCGAATAAGTACTTGGGACCGACTTTGGACCTCCGGTGTGGATCTTAGAGGAGGTAATCCATCCTGGCACTAGGATGAAGGAAAAAATAGGTGCATTACCTATCATTTAGCTGATGGACGATAAAAGTTTTGTCGTAGGGAACATTTCGGAATCCTTCAAACTTGTTGCAGTTTTCTGCGAATAAGTACTTCGGGCCGACATTGGACCTCTGGTGTGGATCTTAGGGGAGGTAATCCACCCTGGCGGCAGGATAGGGGTAAGCATGGGTGCATTAGTTGAAACTTAATAATTTGTGTTAAGTGTTGTTTATACGATGAAATTTACCAACCCTGTTACAGCTGTGTAACATTAATTTAAATGCCAGTTTAATCATATTGTAAACATTGCATATGGACTGAAGAATTTCTTGTCAAAGGTTAAAATACTTCCTCATATTCACTAGACAGTCTGGTAAAACCATCAGTTTCATTATCTTTGTCATGGGAAACAAATTGGCACGCCTACTTTATTAACTTTCTAGTATAGCACATACCCTGTCAGTTTCATAGTTGTTTTGTTCAAACAGTGACTGTCATTTTATCGCAAATATTTTTAAGAATTATACATTGTATTGTTTATATTGTGACAATTGTGACAATGCCACCGGGAAAGTCAAAAACTCCCCACACTACAACATTGGGGGAGCCCTCCAAAAAATCAAAAAAGCAAGAAAAGACAATGGAGGAACTAAAAAGTCGTTTAAAGAACAAGGGAATTAACGCCCCAGATTCATTTAATAGAAAGCAAATTGAGGAATTACTCCAGGAGAATTCGGAGGTTATAAGAATTCCCGACCAAGGACCTGCTGAATCTTCGCGTGAAGATTTATCCGTTCTAGTGAGCACGGTTCAAAACTTAAGTAAAACTGTTGATCAACAAGGAAAATTGTTGCAGGAAGTTTTAGCAGCTTCTTCGAATTCTGCTCCCGCTACGTCTAGCTATGCACCTACTGATGCGAGGATTCGGATTACTTGTGATATGTTTCCACACATACGGAATATTACTCAAACTCAAAGGCAGGCTATACAAGAAGGTAAATATGTTAATTTAGCTACGCTGTTAGTTAGTACTGAGCATCAGCAAAAATTAAAGCAGGTCGATATCGAAGGAACTGTAATCTACACAAAACCTCGTGACCCTCGTATCAATAGAAACTTGACAATTCAAGTATTCATAGAAGGATTCAACATCTATAAAAGTGCAATTTGTGAAAATGATGATCGCGGAAAACATGCAAGATATAATAGATATATCTGCAAAATCTAAAGATGACACTTTTTACGAGTATCACAAGGCCTTTGCAAATAAAGCTGCAACAATTAAACAAGTTTATGGTCTTACGGTAGACTGGTCAGTTCGAGATGAAAAGCTCTACACAACAATTTGCAATGGAATACCAATCAAAGTGTGCGAAACCTGCAAAAGTCCGATTCATACGACCGATATGTGCCCTTTGCCTGACAACTCTACAAAGAAATCAACATCACTAGTCAATCGTGATTCAACGAGACGATTTAGTAACACAAGTTCTGTCTGCTACCGGAAATGGAATCGATTCGTATGGTACACCAATTCTTCATTTTAGAGGACGAGAAGTGTGTAATAATTTCTTGGCTGGAAAATGCGTCCGAAGAGTTTTCGTTTTGCTAATGTTATAACTACTGATAAACCTTTGCCACGGTCTTCCGTGTCGTCTGCTCCTACACCTACACCTAAGCAAACCCCGAGACCGTCGTCCGCCTTAGCCAAGTGACTAGATCCATTAAGTTTAGATATGTATGCTCCTACACCAATTAATATTGAGTGTTTAAATTGGGAGTTACAAGGTCATTCGGACAGACAATTCGTTAACAATTTATTAATGGGTCTACGTGAAGGATTATATACAGGTATTACGGATATTCCGTCAGAAACATATGAATGCAAAAATTTATTGAGTACTAAAAAATTTCCTTCCGATGTTTCGGCTTTGGTACAAAGTGAAGTAGACAAAGGTTACGCCACTGGACCACTCGAGCGAGCTCCATTTGATGTTTACCGGGTAAGTCCAATAGGCATTGTAGAAGGTAAATACTCCGGTAAGAAACGATTAATATTGGATCTATCGGCGACTCATGGCAGTAACGAACATTTTTGTTTAAATGAACTTATAGATAAAAGTGAATTTTCTTTTACTTATGTAAGGATCGATGATGCCATTAGTATTATTAAAAAGTTAGGAAAAGGTGCAAAGTGTTCAAAGACAGATATAACTGACGCATTTAAATTGATTCCAAATCCACCCTAACTTATGGCATCTACACGAATTTAAATGGGACAATAAATATTATTTTTATACCCGGCTTGCTTTCGGATGCAGGTCAAGTCCAAAACTGTTTGATCAACTATCAGTAGCTATATGCTGGATTCTGCGTAACAATTATTCTATTAGACATATATTACATTTACTAGATGATATTGAGTAATCGATCACAAAAACGATAATGCCGATATTACCAAAAACAAAATGCTAGGTTCGTTCAGAAACCTGAATATACCGCTATCAGCTCATAAAACTAATGGACCGACAAATGTGGTTGAATATTTAGGTATTATTATAGACACAGAAAACATGTTAGCAAAATTACCTGAAGACAAATTGAAACGTATAAATCAAAAACTGACTGAATTTCTGAATTGAAAAAACATGCACAAAAGGGAACTTTTGTGTTTGCTAGGGCATCTTAATTTCGCTTGTCGGGTAATTTTACCAGGCAGATCTTTTGTTTCGTATCTACTTAAATTTGCTCATTCAGTGAAAGAACTACATTATCATGTAACTTTAAATAAAGGTTGTCGTGATGGTTTAAACATGTGGCATACGTATCTCAATGAATGGAACGGTGTATTTCTTTTCATAGATGATAATATCCTTTTGAATGCAGATTTTGAATTATATACCGATGCATCATCAACTATTGGGTTTGGCGGTAACTTCAAAGGTCGTTGGTTTCAGGGAACCTGGCAAGATGAAATAGGTCTAGACAATGCAGATCTCTCTATGGCGTATCGCGAGTTATACCCAATAGTAATTTCGGCTATTATTTGGGGACATGAATGAACCCAAAAACGTATTTTATTTCATTGTGATAACTTGGCAACTGTTATGATAATCATGAAAGCACGATCGAAATCGGAAGCAATTATGACGTTGATAAGACGTTTAACATGGTGTCAAGTTAAGTACAATTTTATATTGCATGCTATTCATCTGCCTGGTAAAGTCAATATCATTGCTGATTCCCTTTCTCGTTATCATATGCAGCGATTCCGGACAGCAGCACCAACAGCTTCACTGATCCTTGTGTGTTCCCTCCTCACTCCGACATAATTTGGATTTAATAACTACTGTTAATTATTTATGGTCGAAAAGTGTAAATGCTAACACCAAAACTACATATATTTCTGGATGTAAGTGTTTCATTAAATTTCTGTCTTCAAATGTAATGGATATTGTACGTCTAATATTCAGGAATGTATTGCAAATATTTCTGAAGATATTCTGATCTACTTCGTAGCTTATTGTGAATCTGTGTTAAAGTTAAAGTATTCAACGATAAAGTTATACCTTGCTGGTATACGTTACTTTGGAATAACATATGTCAATCGTAACCCGTTGCTTGATACATCAGGTAACCATTTACTCCGGCTTCAAAATATTCTCTTTTCTGTGAAGAAATCTGAGTGTAAACCAGTCCGTCAGAAACTACCAATTACATATAAAATATTGTGTGAAATTTATCGGCATTTGAGCAAAAACATATTTACCCCCGTAGTCGATTTAGTTTTACAAACAGCATGTGTTGTGGCATTTTTTGGATTGATGCGCTGTGCAGAATTTACATGTAGAGGGGAATTTGACCCAAAAGAAAATTTATGTATAGGCGACGTTACCTTTAGATCGTATACATGCGTAAAGATTTTACCTAAAACATCTAAAACTGATATATTTCGTGAGGGATTTATTATTGAACTATTTAAGGTAGACATTGATGCTGTTGAAAACTCTGATAACTCTACGATTGAAGGATGCCGAACTGACAAAGTGTGTTTAACTCGCAACTATTTCAACAATAAACTAAAACGACTTTTGTGTTACTTGGGCTATGATGCATCTGGATACTCGGGACATTCATTTAGACGTGGTGGCGCCACAGCGTGCAGTATTAATAATATTCAAGACAGTACGATCCAATGCCTGGGAAGGTGCAAGTCGGACTGTTATACCCGTTATATTAAAATTTCGGATACAGAAATTCAGAATGCTCTTAGTAGTATGTGTAAATGACTTCGTAATTACACACGGTATTATTAATATGCAATATTTTCCAAACGATTTCCAATTTAAAGCTGATCTTTCCTCTTATGTTAGGGATATTTTACATGAACTTTAACTTACAATGGTCAGCTTCGTTCGATTGACAATTGGACATCATATTTTTATGTAGTCACATCCCGGGATCTTTCCCCTTACCCTATCCTACCATAATTTGGGGACACTTCATTCATAACATGGGCATTTGCGGATGTTATTCATTACGTTTGGGCATTATATATACATTACTACCACAAATTATGCCTTCAGCTTTTACCTCTGAGTCAACTATGCTGACCCATGCACTCTGGTCACGTAGATAAATGCACATTCTAACTGTTTAGTGTGTATTTAGCTCAAAACGGTATATATCAGAATGTGATATCGGAGGATACTGATTTTCAATATTTGATGCATAATCTTACAACCTGTATCTGATGATTGTTTGCGGCATCATGATTTGAGGATAGTTCATTCTCGAACACAAGAACTTTTGTCAAGTCAGGGCGCACCGTTATGATGTCGTACTTTCCAGGTCAAACAGAGACTCCTTGCTGGTCTCTGCTCGGATATCGCAATCCGATTCCATGTCATCATGCAACATCCGCAATTTACCCGTAAGGCCAATATTTTGTAAATAAATATTTTGTTTTAAATTGATTAGTATTATTCACTTTTAATTTTGATCAGTATTATTACTCCAGTTACTAAAGATGCTGAGAATACCTATAATTGTATCAGGGCATTTACAACTTCAGGGTTTTTATGTCTGGTTTATTATGTGAATTTGTTGGTTACGGAAACCAATTTGATAGGTTGATTGCTGTTTTATTGCGTGGTCATCTTGATATTAGTTAACATATTAAATGTTAATTAACTTTATTGCTTCTCATCTTGATATCTATGTTGCTGATCGAATTTCAGGAGTATAAACTATCATTTAACCAACGGACGACAACAGCTTTGCCGTAGGGAAGGCTTTGGAATCCTTCAAACTTGTTACAGTATTCTGCAAATAAGTACTTTGGGCCGATTTTCGACCTCTGGTGTGGATCTTAGGGGAGGTAAACCACCCTGACGATAGAATGGGGTTTAAGATGGGTGCATTAGCTATCATTTAGCCAACGGACAACAGCAGCTTGCCGAAAGGGAACGCTTTGGAATCTTTCAAACTTGTTGCAGTATTCTGCAAATTAGTACTTTGGGCCGATTTTGGGCCTCTGGTGTGATTCTTTTGGGAAGTAATTCACCCTGGCGGTAGGGTGGTGGTAAAGATGGGTGAATTAGATACCATGTAGCCAACGGACGACAAAAAACTTTGTCGTTAGAAAATTTTGGAATCCTTCATACTTTTTACAGTATTCTGCAAATAAGTATTTGGGGGCCTACTTTGGACCTCTAATGTGGATCTTAGGGGGAGGTAATCCACCCTGTCACTAGGATTGGGGTAAGATAGGTGCACTAGCTATATTAAGCCAACGGACGACAACATCTTTGCTGTAGGGAACATTTTGAAATCCTTCAAACATGTTGCAGTATTCTGCGAATAAGTACATGTGACTGACTTTTAACATCTGGTGTGGATCTTAGGGGAGGTAATCAACCCTGGCAGTAGGATTTAATTAAAGATAGGTGCAATAGCTATCTTTTAGCCAACGGACGATAAAAGTTTTGCCGTAAGGAACATTTTGGAATCCTTCAAACTTGTTGCAGCACTCTGCGAATAAGTACTTCGGGCCGACATTGGACCTATTGTGTGGATCTTAGGGGACGTAAGACCCTGGCGGTATGAAAGTTGTAAAGATGGGTGCATTAGCTATCATTTAGCTACTGACGACAAAAGCTTTGCCGTGGGGAACATTTTTGAATCCTTCAAACTTGTTGCAAAATCCTGCAAATAAGTACTTTGGGCCGACTTTGGACCTCTTGTTGGATCTTAGGAGAGGTAATCCATCCTTGCGGTGGCATAGGGGTAAATATTGGTGCATTAACTATCATTTAGCCAACGGACGACAAAAGATTTGCCGTAGGGAACATTTTCGAATCCTTCAAACATGTTGCAGTAATCTCAAATAAGTATTTTGGGCCGACTTTTGACCTCTGGTGTGTTTAAAGGGTATGCAATCCAACCTGGTGGTAGAATAGTGCTAAAGATGGATGCATTAGCTATCATTTAGCCAACGGACGATAATGCTTTGCGTAGGGAACATTTTGGAATCCTTCAAATTCTTTGCAGTGTTCTGCGAATAAGTATTTGGGACCGACTTTGGAGCTCTGGTGTTCTTGTGTGGATCTCAGGGAAGATTTTGGAATCCTTCAAACTTGTTGCAGTATTCTGCAAATAAGTCTTTTTAGCCGACTTTGGACCTCTGTAGTGATTCTAAGGGAGGTAATCCCCCCTGGGGTTTGATGGGGATAAAGATGGGTGCCTTAGATATCATGTAAGCAACGGACGACAAAAACTTTGCGGTAGGGAACATTTTGGAATCCTTCAGGTTAATTGCAGTATTCTGCAAATAAGTACCTTGGACCGACTTTGGACCTCTGGTGGGGAGGTAATCCACAATGGCGCTTTGATGTCAGTAAGATAGGTGCACTACCTATTATTTAGCCAACGGACGACGAAAGCTTTGCCGTAGGGAACATTTTCAAATCCTTCAAACTTGTTGCGGCATTCTGCAAATAAGTAGTTGGGGCCGACTTTTGACCTATGGTGCGGATCTTAGTGGAGGTAATCCACCCTCGCGGTAGGATGGAGGTAAAGATGAGTGCATTAGCTATCATTTTAGCAAACGGACAACAAAAGCTTTGCAGTAGGGAACATTTTGAAAACCTTCAAATTTGTTGCAGTATTCTGCAAAAAAGTTGTTTGGACCGACTTTGGACCTCTGGTGTGGATCTAAGGGAAGTTAATCCACCCTGGCGATAAGTTGGAGTTAAAGATGGGTGGAATAGCTATAATTTAGCTAACGGACGATTAAGCTTTGCCATAGGAAAGATTTTGGAATCCTTCAAATTTGTTGCAGTTTTCCGCAAATTGGTACTTGAGGCGACTTTGGACTTCTGGTGTGGATCTTTTTGGGGGCAATCCACCCTGGCGGTAGGATTGGGGGAAAATGGGTGCATTAACTATCATTTAGCCAACGAACGACAAAAGCTTAGCCATAGGAAACACTTGCAATCCTTGAAATTTGTTGCAGTTTTCTGTAAACAAGCAGATTGGGCCGACTTTGGACCTCTTGTGTGGATCTTAATGAAGGTAATCCTCCCTGTTGGTAGAATGGATGTAAAGATGAGTGCATAAGCTGTCAGTTAGCCAACGGATGATCCTAAGATCCAAAAAATTATGTCGAAGTCGAGAGCTCCACTTTATAAGTCGAGCGCTCGAAATAATGAGTCGAGCGCCCGACATCTCGACATAATATTATAAAAAAATTATATTCTGTGTGTCTTAAATGTACAACCGTACAATACATATAACTAACAGAACTGAAAACGTAATGACCGTATTTTTTAAGCCGATTGGGAGCTCCCGTTTTAAAAAAGAAAATGCGATCAGGCTTAATAAATTATCAGAAAATGAACATTATGCAATACACCTTAAGCATTTGAAGCTGATTTTGGACCCCCTATTTCAAATAACACTTTCTACACAAACAAGTTTCTGCATAACCAAAACATGTAACTTGTAAAGAAATGAACCAGCAGAACATTAAAACAACAGAATGAAATTGGATTTTAAAAAAATATGTAGCTAAATAGACCGATATGACAGCAAAAGTTCATGTAAGAAATCTGAATGCAAACCGGGAATAAAAAGCATTGCTTAAGTAAAAAAAAATCGGAATGATGCGCTATTTCCTTTTCTTTTTGGAAATTGAGACAAACAGAATACACAAATCTAAACAGAAAAGATATCCCTTATTTATTTCTATATTAACATTTTTGGATTCACAATGACTTTTTAATTCATTCCTAAAAGAAGAAATTTTATTCAAAATCTGGAAGGTGTTATGATAATGCAGTACTTAATAATGGAAGATAATGTGTATTTAGAATTTGAAAAAAATTCTAAAAAATGGAAAAAATTTTGGAAAAAGCTTTTCCAAATATAAATATTTCTTAAAATTTATTACAAATAATTATGATTTACTCAAATTCTGAAGATTTATTCCAAATATGTGCATCATACTAAAATCGATCTTTATGTGTATTCAGATGTCGAAAAGAAATCAATTAAGAAACAACAATAAAACAAGAGGCTCCAAGGAGCCTGTATAGCTCACCTGATTTTCAGTTGTCACAATCAAGGTAGCATTGTACGTTTTACAGTTGATCTTCAGTCTCTGAAACTTTCGTAGCTCGAACACCACCAATATCTTGAACTGTATTTCAAGTCTGATTATGTTTTCTACATTTTTTCGTTTCTTTGATGTTTTTTTCCGACTTTTTTGGCAGCCATTTGAAAATGGCAGTCAACAAACAATTTTCAACTCCGGTTTTGAAGTAGTGACATCAATATCCACTTGGATACCAAATTTAATTGGAATCAGAAAAAAAACAAAAAATATTGAATTTTCCCACCTTTTTGGCCATTTAGAAGACGACAGGCAACGCATAATGTTTAACATTGGTTTTAAAGTTTCGACATCAATACATATTTGGAAACCAAAATCTCATTGAAATTGGACAATGTTAAATTTTCCCGCCTTTCTTAGCGCAATTTTGAAAATTCGGTCAACGCACAATTTTTAACATCAGTTTTGAAATTCGACATCAATGACTATTTGGAAGCCAAATTTTATTGAAATCGGACAAAGTTGAATTTTCCCGCCTTTTTGTCGGCCAATTTGAAAATGGCGGTCAACAAACAATTTTTTACATCAGTTTTGAAGTTGCGACATCAATACCTATTTATAAACCTAATTTTATTGAAATGGGACAATGTTAAATTTTCCCACCTTTTCTGGCGGAAATTTTGAAAATGGCGGTCAATGAACAATTTTCAACACCAGTTTTGAAGTCGCAACATCAATATCTATTTGGAAACCAAATTTCATAGAAATCGGACAATGTTGAAATTTCCTGCCTTTTTTGGCGGCCATTTTTAAAACGGCGGTCACCCAACTATTTTCAACACGAGTTTTGAAGTCGCCACAGCATAGCAAACATTTCATCATGTTACACTTAAACTTTATCTTCTATAGTTTTGGAAATAAAAGACCATAAATAAGAAAATTTTTAAAATTCGGTGAAAAAAGGGCAAGAACTCCTACAAGGGTTTATGGATTTTCTTCATAATTTCAGTGTGGATAGATATTGATATGCTGAACATTTTAACTATTTACATTTGACCTCTGTCTATTACACTTTTTGCAATAAAAAATAAAAAATGCAAAAAAATTGAAAATTTTACGGAAAAAGGGCTTTAACTCCGTGACGGGTTTTCTTTAAAATTGCACGGTGGGTAGATCTTGTCATGCTGATCATTTTCACTCCGTCAGATTTTGGATATCTGTAACGGTTTTCGAGTTATTAGCCAAAAACTGCAATTAACCTCTATGTTCTATTTTTAGCAATGGCTGCCATGTTGTTTAACCAGCCGACTAATCGAACACAATTTTGAGAAGCCATACACTTTTGATGATTCAAGTCAATTTAGTTACATTTGGCCCAGCGGTTTCAGAGGAGAAGATTTTTGAAATTGTTGACGAACATACAGACAGACAGACGACGGACGCATAGTGATGGCAAAAGCTCACATGGCCTTTTAGGCCAGGAGAGCTAAAAAACGATCTATTTATTTAATCATAAATGTAATCTTGGACAAAAAGCATAAAATGACATGTATATTTATTTTCATTTTGGTACATCCCGTGTATACGGTACATACGGTACCTAAAAATTGCCCATTTCAAAAGGCATATAACTACACATAAATTTTAAATATCACCCTCGAAACTTATTTGATGCCATTCTGGTATCTTCGATCTTTTCAATGACTCTATTAACATGTGTCTTACTTGTTGAATGAACAGGTAATCAACAATTTAATTACCCTATCTGTACGGTCCAATTTAATTATTAAGTAATCGATAAAGCCCGAGTCGGGTCAAATCTGCCTACCTGTGTCGGATTTGGTGTTCCGAGTGGAAAAGGATGGCGACTAAGAAATAATGAGGGCGTTTTTAAGTTTGTAGAATCCCTTTAAAAATACTCTCACAGAAAACTGCTCTTTCCTAAAATAAATAAAAATAAAAATGAATTACATTAATCATGATCTATTTTATACATCTTTTACTCAATACTAAATCTATTTACTTTCTGTGAAAGATCGTGTTGAAAAAAAGTTAACAGATGAAATCAATAATGCCGAGCACACATGTAATTATGTGTGTATTTACAAATACAATAGTCGATTTTCGTATAATAAACAATTATGGATATAAAGTTACAGACCTAGACAAAATGAAATAACCATATGGAAAGTAAAAGGATTAACACCGGACTTAAAAAAAGTCAACAAATTAATTTTTATACGATTGAGGACATGGTCACCAACAGAAAAGACAATGTTACGACTGTAAAAGTTGACTTCAAAATCATTAGAGACAATTTCAAACTACTCATCATCAACCAGAAAAAAGATTACAGACTAGTGTTTGATAAATACTCTACATTACTTTATGGATTTTGATTTGTAAAGGAAACTTGTGGATGGTCTCCGACCCATGTTTACCTATTTGACGGAGAAAATAAGATGTATATATTTGTTAATATCTTGTTGTTTATTTCACTGCCTAATAAACTAGAGGTTCAGAGACTGAGCCTGTATTGCGCACCTGACAAAATGCCTCGATGCAATGCATGACCAAAAATATGTTTATTACCAATGGGATATAATGTTTAGCTATGTTTTCCATTAGAACCCGTGTTTTTTGTTTGATTCTTTTGAAATGAGTTATTTTTTGCAAAGGACCTTACATACATTTAGGTAGATTTGCTTGAATAATATCAGAGAAAATGATGAAATGGACGGTTTTCTCTTACCCGACTCCAATGTAAAACTATTCAGTGGAGGCCATGTTTTTTATCTGATCGGAACGAAATGAGTCATCTTTGTAAAGGACCTTTAGTACATCATTCCTGTAAAGTTTGGTTGAATTTGCATCAGTGGTTTCAGAGAAGAAGATGAAAATGTGAGTTTCCCATATGGTCCAATATCAAATAAAATATGTTCCGTGCTTGCAGCCATGTTTTTATCGGATCGGAACGAAATGACCAATCTTTATTAAGGACCATTAGTATATCATTCCTGTAAAGTTTGTTTGATTTTGCTTCAGTGGTTTCACAGGAGAAGATGAAAATGTGATTTTTTCCATTTGGCCGAATGTTAAATCTTAGTTCCGCGCTGGCGGCCATGTTTTCTTTCTGATCGGAACGAAATGAGCAGTCTTTGTAAAAGACCTTAAGTACATCATTCCTATTAAGTTTGGTTGAGTTTTGTTTTTTTTTTTTTGGTTTCAGAGATGAAGATGAAAATGTGATTTTACCATAGGGCCTTATGTTAAGCTATGTTCCGTACTGGCAGCCATGTTTTTAGTCGGATGGGAACAAAATGAGCAATCTTTGTTATGGACCTTAAGTACATCATTCCTGTAAAATTTGGTTGAATTTGCTTCGGTAGCTTGAGAGGAGAAGATGAAAATGTGATTTTTCCCATAGGATCCAATTTTTAACCCAAGTTCTATGCTGGTGGCCATGTTTTAGCTTACCTGACCCAGCTATTGCCATCACTTCGCGTCCGTCGTTCGTCCGTCTGTTAATATTTCAAATTTTCATCAACTCCTCTGAAACCACTGAAGCAAATTCAACCAAATTTTACAAGAATGATGTAAGGAAGATCCTTAACGAAGATTGCTCATTTCGTTCGGAACAGACAAAAAACATGGCTGCCAAGTAGTATATAGCATACGTTCAGATCCAAAGGCCCAATGTTAAAGGTCTTCGATTTTTCCCTTCCGATTCCGGTTCCGGAGATCGTTTCGTTCCGGAACCGATAAGTGTTATGGATGTGCTGATGTACTGTGTCGCTGACCTTTGGTCTCTCAACACGTATGTCTTGCCTTTGGTCTCACTTGTCCATTGTCATTGGTCATGCCCTGTCATTGGCAAATATTAGTCTCACCCTACCTCAATTCAAGGTTCTTTTATTAGTCTCGCCCTACCTCAATTCAAGGTTCTTTTATTAGTCTCGGCCTATCTCAATTCAAGGCTCTTTTATTGGTCTTATCTTTGATCTCATGCTAACCCTAACCCTAGCCTTACACTTATCCTCGCACTAACCCTATCTTTTTTGTTATGTAATGTTGTATATGTTCAGTTATACCATGATTTACCCTAACCCCTAGCCAACCTAAACTTAACCATAATGTATATAACCCTAACCCTAGTCATTAGGTGTTTGTATGCATTATGTTGAGTTTCTTGTTTCGTGATTTTTGTTGTTGTCTTTTGTTCATGACTAACTCTAACTATCTTTTCTTGCAATTTTTTCTGTACCTCTATTTATAGTTTCTTTTTCTTTTTCCTGGATGAATTTCTTATTTTCAACTTATTATCTTTCTTTATCCAGCCTCTAACTCTAACCTAAGTTGCTATGACAACATTAATTTTTTTTTTGCCTTCCTTACCCCTTTTTAATAGTTACTTTTGCTTTTATTCAATGCTATTCTTAAACTTTCTTTTTTCAACCCTTACCCAAGTTTGCTATGACAACTTTTAATTTTTATTTGTTTTTCTTTTGTTTGTTTGCTTTTTTTTGTTTTTTGTTTTTTGTTTGTTTTTGTTTGTTTTGTTTATTTTTTTGTTTTGTTTATGTTTGTTTGTTTATTTGCATATTTATCTATTCATTAGTATTTGTTTATTTATATTTCTTCATTATTTCATTTTTTTATTTTGGTTTTTGTTGTTTTGTTCTTTGTTTGATCTTCTAAGCGTATTCTTCATTGAGGCATTGAAATAAACAACAGAATAGTAACATATACACATTTTATTATCTCTGTCATTAGATAGACACGGGTCGGAGTGTCACATACTATCTTTACAGTGTTTAATATCCATAAGGTAATGTACAATAATCAGTCATGATGATTCTTTTGTCAAACACTAGTCTATAATCTTTACTTTGATGGATAGATAATAGTCTTTTCTAGTCTCTAATAATTTTAAAGTCATCGGTAACGGTCTTCACATCGTCTCCTTTATTAGTGACCATATATTTTATGGTATCAAAGTTGATGGTCAGAGAGTTCATGTAAGTTAAGGCTGATTCCTCGCACTTTAGATATGGTGGTATTCATGTTCTGATACAGTCTGACTAACTTGTAAGCGTAGTTTTTGGGCCCTCCAGCCACAAACTCTGTAATTGTGTTATCAGGTACTTCATTCGTGAGATCTCCTAAGTAGTCTCCTAATTCGGGTTTCCACTCTCCAGGTTAAGATGCATAAACTATAGAATCGGTATCGACATATATGGCTCGCCTGTCCAGCTTCTCCAAATAACTGTACAATTTTAAACGGGCTTGAGCAGTTGTATAAGCAGCAATGACGACATTTGTACGCCCGGAGTCTTCCGCAAACTCTTCTTTATACTGGTATCTAAATTCCACCATCTCATCATTGACGGGATAAACACTCATGACGATAATTTGGATCAACATGTTTTGATCTTCACCAACAGATGACGTCAGCGGGAATCTCAACGTGTACTTCTCATTATAAATGCCAGAGCTGTGTACAAACCGTGAATAAACAGTTGAATAAACATCATACTTGTGGAAATGTCTTCTGTAACGTTTGTAAAGATTACTTTTCACCGGGACATCAGTGTTATATGTTACCGGTGAATAACAGTAATTAACAAAAGTAACAAACTTTTTATTTTCTTTGATTTTGAATGCACTCAGGATGATAAGATTCAGTGTGATGAAGGATATTCACCCGACGACAACGGTAGGTGCACTCATTGTAAAACATCAACGTGTGGAGCGTTAGAACACAAGCCTAATTTATGTGCGTTGCATAAAGTATGTTCACGGTGCATGGATGAAAACGTGGATAAAAATAGTATGTGTCAAATGTGTGGAAAAAAACGAATTAATATTCGCAGGACCCAACACAACTGGAGACTTTTGTAAATGGTTGTTTTCCGGTGTCAATGGTGGAGCTAGTGTTATTGCACATAACTTTAAAGGGTATGATTCGTTACCCATTCTAGGATATTTTTATCAACACGGAGTCAAACCAACGATTATAGCCAATGGAACCAAGAACATGTTCATTGTAATACCCGGATGTCGTATTCGAATGATAGATTCTATCAACTTCTTACCCGTGGCTTTAGCCAAACTGCCCAAGATGTTTGGATTGACGGAACTGAAGAAAGGATATTTCCCACACTTACTCAACACGAAGACCAATCAAACCACCATACTGAATCATCTACCGGATGTGAGATTTTATCAGCCCGATAGAATGAAACCTAAAGACAGAGACACCTTCTACCAATGGTAAGAGACCAATTACCAACAACCTTCCATTTCCAAAACGAATTATTTAGTTACTGTAGATCTGATGTGGATATTTTGAGAAGAGCCTGTCTGAAACTTAGTGAATTGTTTCTAGAGATGTCTTCTAGTAACGGACAGAGAGGAATCGATCCATTCCAGCAATGTATCACAATAGCGTCTGCCTGTAATTTGGTCTTTTGACAGAAATTTCTTCAGCCCGATACCATCGGTATTATTCCTGAACACGGATACCGCCCCTATGAGAAACATTCATTGATAGCCATGCAGTGGATCAAATACCTATCGGAAAAGGAAGGAGTCCGTATACAGCACGCAGAAAATGGTGGAGAGAAACAAATTCGACCCTACAAAGGGGATGGATACTACGAGAACGAAAACGGAAAATATCTGTTAGAGTTCAGTGGAAAGTTCTGGCATGGATGTTTACACTGTTATAGTGCTACCACCGTAAATCCCGTGAACGGTATAACCATGAGCGACTTACATCAACGTACTATGGAAAGGAAACGGTATTTAGAAGATCACGGTTATATCTAAATAGGTAAATGGGAATGCGAGTTTGATAAAGAGGTTCAAGACAATAATGAATTAAAACACTTTCATCAACAATCCCAGATAATCACTCCTCTAGAACCCAGAGATGCTTTTCATGGTGGAAGAACGGAAGCCTTTGCGTTGTACAAAGATACGTCGAATGGTGGATCCATTGATTATTACGATGAGACGTCGTTATATCCTTACATTAATAAAACTGGTAAAAACCCGATTGGACATCCACACATTATCACCGAAAACTTAACTGATATTCAACACTACGAAGGATTGATCAAATGCCAAGTGATCCCACCCAGAGGACTCTACATTCCAGTACTACCAGCGAAGATGAACAACAAGTTATTATTTCCGTTATGTAAAACCTGTGCGAAACGAATCAACAAACACCGTGTGAACATACCGATGATCAATGAGCAATGACTGGAACGTGGGTGACGGACGAAGTGAAAAAAGCTGTGGAAAAAGGATATATAATTCGACAGATCAATGAAGTGTTGCACTTCGAGACAGATCAATATGAGCCCCTTTCAAAGACCGGTGGTCTTTTTACCGAATATATCAATACTTTCCTTAAAATGAAACAAGAAGCCAGTGGTTGGCCCGAGTGGTGTGACACCGAAGATAACAAGTTCAAGTATATTCGAAACTACCATGAAAAGGAGGGTATACTCCTGGAATATAACAACATTAAGAAAAATCCTGGATTGAGATCATTAGCTAAACTCATGTTAAATAGCTTTTGGGGAAAACTCGGACAAAGAAGCAACTTACCCCAAATCAAATATGTATGTGAACCTGTGATCTATTTCGATATGTTTACCATGGTGGAATTTAGATACCAGTATAAAGAAGAGTTTGTGGAAGACTCCGGGCGTACTAATGTCGTCATTGCTGCTTATTCAACTGCTCAAGCCCGTTTAAAATTGTACAGTTATTTGGAGAAGTTGGACAGGCGAGCCATATATGCCGATACCGATTATATTGTTTATGCATCTCAACCTGGAGAGTGGAAACCCGAATTAGGAGACTACTTAGGAGATCTCACGAATGAAGTACCTGATAACACAATTACAGAGTTTGTGACTGGAGGGCCCAAAAACTACGATTACAAGTTAGTCAGACCGGATAAGAACATTAATACCACCATATCTAAAGTGCGAGGAATCAGCCTTAACTACATGAACTCTCTGACCATCAACTTTGATATCATAAAACATATCGTCAAACCATATGGTCACTAATAAAAGAGACGATGTGAAGATCGTTACTGATGACTTTAAAATTATTAGAGACTAGAAAAGACTACTATCTATCCATCAAAGTAAAGATTATAGACTAGTGTTTGACAAAAGAATCATCATGACTGATTATTGTACATTACCTTATGGATATTAAACACTGTAAAGATAGCATGTGACACTCCGACCCGTGTCTATCTAATGACGGAGAAAATACAATGTATATATGTTACTATTCTGTTGCCTAAAAGAAGAATACGCCCAGAAAATCGAACAAAGAACAAAACAACAAAAACCAAAATAAAAAAAAAATTAATGAATAAATAAAAATAAACAAATACTTATTACATTTATCGGTTCTGGAACGGAACCGGAATCAGAAGGGAAAAATCGAAGACTTTTAACATTGGGCCTATGGATCTGAACGTATGCTATATACTACTCTGCCAGCGCAGAACTTATATTTAAATTGGACCCCATGGGAAAAACATCATTTTGATCAACTACTCTAAAACCGCAGAAGCAAATTCAACCAAGCTTTACAGAAATTGTTTATGGAAGGTCTTTTACAAAGATTGCTCATTTTGTTCCGATCCGACAAAAACATGGCCACCAGCACAGAACTTATATTCAACATGGGACCCTATGGGAAAAAATGTCATTTTCATCAACTTCTCTAAAACCACTGAAGCAAATTCAACCAATCTTTACAGGAATGGTGTATGGAAGGTCCTTTACAAAGATTGCTCATTTATCCCGATCTTACAGATAACATGACCGCCAACGCAGAACTTATATTTAACATGGGACCCTATGGGTAAAACGACATTTACATCAACTTCTCTAAGACCACTGAAGTAAATTCAACCAAACATTACATGAATGATTCTTGGAAGACCTTTTTACAAAGATTGCTCATATTGTTTCTATCGGACAAACAACATTGCACTAGCACGGACGTTATATTTAACATGGACCCTATGTGAAAAACGTCATTTTCATTCACTTTTCTGAAACCACGGAAGCAAATTCAATCAAGCTTTACAGGAATGGTGTATGCACTACAAAAGTCAAACTGTCTGAATTTACCAATTTTTGTCTGATTTTGTCAGAAAAATTACTCGACATTCTTTATTGTCTGGAATATATTTAAAAATTCTCGACTTTGTCTGAATTTTTCTTAATTATTTCTTAAAATTCTCGACACTATTCTTAATTGTCTTGACGCATCTCTCGAAAGTATGAAATATGTCTGATTGTGTCTCGACACATTCTCGACAGTCTGAACTGAGAATGAATTTGTCTCAACACATTCTTAACTGTATGAACAATGTCTCAAATAGTCTCAACTTATTTTTGATGTTCTGAATATGTCTGGATTTATTCTCGACAGTCTGAACAGAGTCTGAATATGTCTCGACATATTCTTGACAAACTAAACGATGTCTGAATACGTCTCGACATATTCTTGACAGTCTGAACAGTGTATGAATATGTCTCGACATATTCTCAACTGTCTAAAATGGTCTGAT
>MJUU01031867.1:38262-55358 GCA_002080025.1 Modiolus philippinarum | reverse complement strand
AGACTGTCGAGAATGTGTCGAGAAATTTTAAGACAAAATTAATACAATTAAGAATTTGTCGAGAAATTTCAGTCATACTGGAGAATGTTAAGAATGTCGAGAATTTTATCAAGAATTTTTCATGCAAATTCAGACTGTCGAGAATGTGTCGAGAAATTTTAAGACAAAACTGATACAATTAAGAATTTGTCGAGAAAAATTAGGCACTAAATCAGACATTAAAGAATGTCGAGTAATTTTTCAGACAAATTCAGACGAAAATTGGTAAATTCAGACAATTAGACTTTTGTAGTGATGGAAGGTCATTTACAAAGATTGCTCATTTCGTTCAAATCCGATAAAAAAACATGGCCGCCAGCGAGGAACTTATAATTTAACTTTGAACCCTAAGGGAAAAACGTCATTTTCATCAACTCCTCTGAAACCAACCAAACTTAACAGGAATGATGTATGGTAGGGAATGTCCTTTACAAGGGTTGTTCCTCATTTCTTTCAGATTCGACAAACAACATTGCCGTAAGCGGAATTATATTTAACATTTGACCCTATGAGAAAAACATAATTTTCATCAACTTCTCTGAAACAAATGAAGAAATTCAACCAAACTTTACTGAAATGATGTATGGAAGGTCCTTTACAAAGATTGCTCATTTCATTTCAATCCGACAAAAAACATGGCAACCACGCGAAGCATGGAAAACCATGCTGTTCATTGTTCTTGTCAGGTGGGCGATACAGGCCCAGTCTCTGAGCCTCTAGTTGATCAGATCGGAACGAAATGAGCAATCTTTGTAAAGGACCTTTAGTGCATCAGGGGAGAAGATGAAAGTGTGAAATATTAACGGACGACAGACGAACAGACGGACGGACGACGGACGCCAAGTGATGACAATAGCTCACACTGACCCTTCGGGTCAGGTGAGCTAAAAAGGGATACGCTTAGAAGATCTAACAAAGAATAAAAAAAAACAACAACAAAAACCCCCGAAAAAATATAATCTGATTTTACCTCGATTGATTGTAAACTTAAGGTGAACGGTTGTCATTTTTACCTGATCAGCTGATGTGTTAACACGTTAAATTCCTATCATTATTTTCCAAAGGTTTTGATATGAACTGCACTGATGAGACATTAGTTGTCGAAATAGCTATATACAGTATCTAAATTCACATGATTGTTTATTCCAATCAGGGAAGTTTGCGATGATTTAGCTTTGATTGTCAATCTTACATTAGCATATACAAATGTAAGTTCCGCAGAGGAATGGTGTATCCGTTAATCATTTCTCACTTCTAGCGCACTGTTTGCCCCTTACCTTAGACAAAATATTAAGTTCTAAGGGCTCGTATAAGCAAAATGCATATCCAGAGTTTTCAGTAAGATGTCCAGGTTCGTCGGGCCCCTCATACGATTATTATAAATTGTATGTACAACAGAGAAATGCTAAAATACGACGATTTACAGGTAAATCTGCCGCGACACCGAAATTGTAAGAAATGTGAATGTTTCAAATCCCTGTTATATCAGTCCCAGAAAATACACATGGGCACCGGTTATGTATTCTGGTATAGGCATGAAATCATTATGCTTAACCCCTCACGGAAGGGATCTTGGTGGAAGCTGCATACTGAGGACACATAATTTCATTTGTCAGTTGGTAATGGGCTGGAGCTGGTATGTCAGTTAACTGCTAGTAGTCTTTTGTGATTTCATGTTTATGTCCGTTTGTTTATTTCTTTCAGTTTCATTTTTCACAATTGACTCAGTCCTGTTGCTAACTGAATATTATTGCTGTTACTATTGTTTTTTTTTATTGATCACATTGGCTAGGGGGAGGTAACTACAGCAGGATTGCGCATGTCCTAAGTCAGGAAATTTATGAAGCCTTTGTGTTTCTTGTCTATTTTCTACTTAGTTTACTTCATGTCTATAGGAGTCTAGAATTGTGTCTTTTATTCTGAACTTGATTTCTCTTTATTTAGTGGCTGAATCCGACCTGTTGTTGGGTGTTGGTTTTCCTAACTGTTCATTGAAGATCTTATGGTGGCTTTGAGTTGTTATTACTCCCTTGGGGTCGTTGTCTGTTTGACACATTCCCCGTTTCCCTTCTTTTTCTAACGTGTAAGTTATTTAAATATTTTGAATCCATATTAGTCCCAGCCAAAAGGTAGTATCGGGTGACAAAAAGGCGAGTATCGAGTGACAAAAAGCGAGTATCGAGTAACAAATAGCGAGTATCGAGTGAGAAAAATACGAGTTCCGAGTGAGAAAAGGTAAGTATCGAGTGACAAAAAGCGAGTATCGAGTAACACAAAGGATGTATCGAGTAGCAAATAGCGAGTATCGATTGAGAAAAGGAGAGTATCGAGTGGGAACAGGCTAGTATCGAGTAACAAAAGGAATCATAGTATTTGAAGGCTCGTATCTACAGATGTATCTGACGTCATATATGGTAATATATAAATATATAAATACATAATTGTGAGGAACAACATGGAGCGATACAAAAAGTGAGTAACGAGTTGCAAAAAAATATTATCGCTATCACTTATTAACATTCAAGAGTAGGAACTAAAATCTGACATCAGAAGCTGTTGTGGCTTTGCATTGCATTTTTTTCTGTTTGATCGTTGCGTATGTGTATAAATATTTTGAAGTCTTTGCAGAGCTTACGTTATTTGTTCCATTTTTTGAACTTTTATACACAAGTATATGATTTTCAATTTAACTGATTATTTACTAGCAACCCGTAGGCCACGAGTAACCTTTCTCAATTAAAAAAGGCTACCGCATGTCCACTTCCCGTGATCCCTGGACAGCATACATGTACCAACGTTTCGAAAGAAAAAAAAACCTCCAAAACTGCTCGAGAACAGATCTCGAATTTGTTACATACACACTATCAAAACTATCATAACTGCTATTCATACTTTAGATGAAAAATTCAGCCTCTGAACTTGCCCTGAATGCTTTTTTGACATATTATGGCAATTTTCGTACGTTTTTTGTGCATCCAAACCAAACTAAAATGAATTCTATTTGGAAGAGCTAATGTTTATTTACCCACAAGAGGTACCATCGTCCTAAGGCACGGATAGTTAGATTTTCCGTTTTTTTTTTAAATCCTAGCCTAATTTTTTTCGTATAATAAAAGATTGATTGCCTGTGCAAACACGACTCAAAGGTCCCGTATTAACTTCTTTGTATTTGACTCTATATGCTGAAAACTGTCAATTCAATACGAATGACATGGTATGCCAACATGACCTAAAGTATGCCAATATTGAATTTCCAATATTGGCCTAGTACAAAATGGGACAATAAAACAATCCAGTAATATGTCACTTGTCGTCTGTTGCCGGGCTGGTGTACATAAATTCAAACTAGATGTTGTCGGAAACGACAGCTATCCCCGCACTCCCTGTTTGACACAGAAAACAGTTTTTATACACCCTTGGCATAATTTTTTATGATATTTTTAAATCAACCTATTGATAGTCATTATTGTTATTAAAAGAATTCTAGGATAAATGGTTGCTAAGTGGAATTCCAAAAAATCAGTGGTCTTTGAGACTTTCAGGAAATTTACCAAGATTGGAATCAATATTTTTGAAATCTAGTTGATGAAAATGTTTTTCCTAAAATAAATAAACAATTTAAGTATGGTTTCTAGGTAGAATTCCAAAAAAATAAGTTGTCTTTGAGACTTTCAGGAAGTTTAACAAAATTGGAATCAAATATTTTTGAAATCCAATTTATAAAAATGTTCGTCCTCAACTACAATAACATTTTAAGTATGGTTGCTAGGTAGAATTTCCAAAAATAAGTGGTCTCTGAGACTTTCAGGAAATTTTCCCAAAATTGGAATCAAATATTTTTGAAATCCAATTTATGAAAATATTCGTCCTAAGCTACACAAACATTTTAAGTATGGTTGCTAGGTAGAATTCCAAAAAATAAGTGGTTCCTGAGACTTTCAGGAAATTTACCAAAATTGGAATCAAATATTTTTGAAATCCACTTGATGAAAATTTTCGTCCTAAACTACACAAACATTTTAAATACGGTTGCTAGGTTGAATTCCAAAAAATAAGTGGTCTTTGAGACTTTCAGGAAATTTGCCAAAATTGGAACCGCCTTTCAGAATCCTAAGTTATCAGAATTTTGTTTTTTACCAAACACTTGTCAGAATATAAGATAATATGCCAAAATTAAAAAAAATATATATGTGTCTTTGACATTTTCAGGAAATTTACCAAAGTTGGAACCGGAACCAAATTTCCAAAAGCTTATTGAAAATCTATAGACTACATGCAACAATTCTGCATAAAGATTTGATCCCTAAATCCAAAAATGTAGGAGGAGTTTGGTATCATGCAACATGTGTCTAATCCCCATCTTTGGGTCTTTGTTAAAATTGACATCATGGGGCCTCTTGTTTGCACCAAGACCAATATCAACAATCCATAAGCTTATTGCGCATCTACAGACTATAAGAAACAATTCTATAACAAAATTAAATCCCTAAATCCATAAATGTAGGAGGAGTTTGTGTCACATGCCACATGTGTAAAAAATAACATCATGGGGCCTCTTGTTCGCACCAAGACCAATATCGAAAATTCGAAAGCTTATTGCGCATCTGCAGACTATATGCAACAATTCTACAACAAAATTAAATCCCTAAATCCAAAAATGAAGGAGGAGTTTGAGTCACAAGAAAAGTGTGACGGACGGACGGACAGACGGAGGGTATAACATTATATTCTGCTGAAGTGAAATATCCGAGTAAATCCTACAATTTGATTGGTTACCTTGAAGTGGATATGAGACCGTATCCCCGTAGTAGCAAAATCACAAAATTTAAACGCTTTAAAAAAAATTATAGCACTTCTAGCAGAATATAAAAGTTATTCGGGCTTCACAGGGGATACGGGTTCATATTCCCTGTCTGTGCCCTATATCCCCTTCGCTCTTAGTTTCACTGGAGTTCACACTGTGAGTGCCTTTGTTCTGAATGTTGTGGTTTCTGGTTCTGTGCTTTGTGTCTGTCTGGCGTCATTGTTTTTGTGTCTAACGTCATTGTTTTCTGTGTTCTCGTTTTTTCCCTGTCTTTGGACTTCGATTTTTGTGAATATCACCCCTTTGTTCCTTCGGTATTCTACTGCCGTTGCTTCGCCTGACGGCTCAGGATATATAAAAACAGACAGGAAATATGAACCCGTATCCCCTGTGAAGATTCCCGAATAACATATAATCCCCGAACTTTCTTCGAAAGTGCAAGGATAATAAAAGCCAAGTGTATCGTCTGCGGTGCTCAACAAAGAGAAATCACTCACCCCTTAGAGTAAGTTCAATATGATCCTATAGCCGGGTGAGCAGTATTGTTCACTAAATGTTAGTATAACGTTTCACCCGTGCTTCTTTGTGTAGTAATCAGAGTGGATAATGGTATATAGGGATCACTATGGTAGTCTTGTGTTGTTGTCTATGTTTTGGATATCATCAACTCCTTCAAGCTGGAAGTCAAATACAATGTATGTGATCTACTTGTTGTGCACCTTACGCGGTACACTTAATTTTTTTTACTCATTTTAGAGGCATGCCAAACCGGAATGCTCATTTGTGTCTGTAGCTCTGTACATTTTTAATACATACATGTAACTCCTTCAAAACTGTAAGTGAGATTTGAACAAAATATTCTTGATTAATTTGCAACTGTCAGTGTCTGAATCTGTAACTCTTCTTATATGAATATCTAGATCAATGCGGTCTAGTTTGACCCAGATACTTGAATTCAGTATAACTAAATGAAGAGGCTTATCGANCCAAAGTGGAATCAAATATTTTTGAAATCCAATTGATCAAAATGTTCATCCTAAACTACACAAACATTTTAAGTATGGTTGCTAGATAGAATTCCAAAAAATAAGTGGTCTTTCAGACTTTCAGGAAACTTACCAAAATTGGAATCAAATATTTTTAAAATCCAATTGATGAAAATGTTCATCCTAAACGACACAAACATTTTAAGTATGGTTGCTAGGTAGAATTCAAAAAAGAAATAAGTAGTCTTTCAGACTTTCAGGAAATTTACCAAAATTGGAATCATATATTTTTGAAATCCAATTTATGAAAATGTTCGTCCTAAACTACACAAACATTTTAAGTATGGTTGCTAGGTAGAATTCCTAAAAATAAGTGGTCTTTCAGACTTTCAGGAAATTTACCAAAATTGGAATCAAATATTTTTAAAATCCAAATGATGAAAATGTTCACCATAACGACACAAACATGTTCAGTATGGTTGCTAGGTAGAATTCCCAAAAAATAAGTGGTCTTTGAGACTTTAAGGAAATTTACCAAAATTGGAATCAAATATTTTTGAAATCCAATTTATGAAAATATTCGTCCTAAGCTACACAAACATTTTAGGTATGGTTGCTAGGTAGAATTCCAAAAAATAAGTGGTCCCTGAGACTTTCGGGAAATTTACCAAAATTGGAATCAAATATTTTTGAAATCCACTTGATGAAAATTTTCGTCCTAAACTACACAAACATTTAAAATACCGTTGCTAGGCTGAATTCCAAAAAATAAGTGGTCTTTGAGACTTTCAGGAAATTTGCCAAAATTGGAACCGCCTTTCAGAATCCTAAGTTATCAGAATTTTGTTTTTTACCAAACACTTGTCAGAATATAAGATAGAAAATTAAAAAAAATATATATGTGTCTTTGACATTTTCAGGAAATTTACCAAAGTTGGAACCGGAACCAAAATTCCAAAAGCTTATTGAAAATCTATAGACTACATGCAACAATTTTGCATGAAGATTTGATCCCTAAATCCAAAAATGTAGGAGGAGTTTGGTATCATGCAACATGTGTCTAATCCCCATCTTTGGGTCTTTGTTAAAATTGACATCATGGGGCCTCTTGTTTGCACCAAGACCAATATCAATAATTCGAAAGCTTATTGCGCATCTGCAGACTATATGCAACAATTCTACAACAAAATTAAATCCCTAAATCCAAAAATGAAGGAGGAGTTTGAGTCACAAGAAAAGTGTGACGGACGGACGGACAGACGGAGGTATCTGCTGATACGCTGTGGTAATGAGGTCATGGAACTTCGCTTTTATGTATTCGCTTTACATTATAGTTCAAGCAAAGCATGATGCGTTTTCCGGGAACACCCATCCTTTTGTCTATGAACCCCAAAAATTTGAGTTGATCAATCGATCTTGTGAAATTTTAACACAATGTCCCCTGGCACAAAAAAAAAAAAATTATCTTGGCCTGTCTGTTTTTTTTTTTTAAGTGTTCTAACAAAAACCGTCATCCCTTGCCCCAACAAAAAGTTAAAAGGACTGTTTCGTTACTAGACAACACCAGGATGCTCATAAAGTATTTATTATACCCTCCACAAACGAAGTTCAGGGGGTATATAGGAATCACTTTGTCCGTCTGTCTGTCTGTGATAGCAAACAAATTTTCGTAACAGTTTTCTCAGTAACTACTCACCACTGCAACTTGAAATTTTGTATGCGAGTTAAGAATGATGTCCTATACCGCAAGTAGTGCTTTCAGGATTGCGAGACATCTACTTCCTGTTTACCGACTTAGTTGAATTTCGAGATCCTTTGTCAATTGTAGAAACATTTCGTAACATTTTACTCAGTAACCACTCATCACTGCATTTTGAAATTTTGCATGCAAGTTTAGAATGATGTCTTATACTGCGATTTCAGGATTTCTGGACATCTACTTCCTGTTTACCGACTTAGTTAATTTTCTAGAACTTTTCTCAATTGTAGAAACTTTTTGTAACAGATTTCTGAGTAACTACTCATCACTGCAACTCGAAATTTTGTATGCTAGTTTAGATTGATGTCCTATACCGCAAGTGGCGATTTCAGGATTTCCGGACATCTACTTCCTGTTTACAGACTTATTTAATTTAAGAGATCCTTTTACGCAAATTTCACAAAATTTTTAGTACACCATTAAATTGTGCAATTATAACTATTTTTGTGACAAATTACCGGTATATTGGGGGATCTTCTACTCCAGTAGAATGGGGGTATCATTTTGTGGCCCTGCAGGCCACAATACCTCTAGTTCACTCTACCATGGAAAATGGCAGCCTAACCCCAGTCTAGTCAAGTGGACATAATTTTGTAAAAACTATATGCCATAAAAATCAACTCTTATAAAAAGACATAGGTAAATAAAAAAATAATATAACTATGCTGTCCAACATTTTCAATTTTTGAAAGTGGGGCGGAGGGGGGTTGATGTGCAGTGGTTATTTATAGTGCAGTTGTTATCTTTTCTGGAAGGCTGTCCAATTTCAGAGAAAAATATTATGGTATGATTCTTACTAGTGTTTTGAGAATAGAGAATACAGGGAAAACCTTTTAATACTAGAAAAAAAGGAAAAAAGTTGTAAAGAATATTATTGAAAAATAGTACCTGTCTCATTATTATTCTATCCTCCCTAGATTTCTCTGTATGGAAAAAAAATAATTTAAGTAAATCACAACCTTTAACCACCATCCCCCATCCCCATTTCCCCAGCCCCACGCTAACGTGCATTTAAAATGGTTCGTTTTTTTTTCGTTAATTATTAGCGCTAGATGCCACCAGAGACATATATGAAATTACATGAAATTTTATGTCTCTGATTATTAGCTAGGCTATGGAATAGCCTAGCTATATAGATAGTTCTTGAGGGAAAGTGAGGAGTACGCTTGCGCAAAAGACTATTGACCAATAGGAATTTCAGATTCTCGAACATCAAAATGGCGTCCAGTTTCGTCCTGATAAAACGGGGCGGGGTTTAATTTTTCTGTTTCCTTGTGGAAGTTGAAAAGTATTATAAACATTTACTATAGGTGGTACTGGGAACAGGTTTCACGGTAGAGGATGATGGTATTGGTATTGCAATATCGCTTAGCCAGATTTATAAATATAGATATGATAAAAAGAATAAGAACAGTAATGTATAAATTTAAAACCAGAAGTTAATAAATAAAGATGAGGTATTGCGCAATAATCAATAATATACGAATACTATAAAAGACTTTTCAATTGTGTTTAACAAAGCGTGATTGTAGTTTGTGACTTAGGCCCGGGTACTCAGGCAATGGAGAACGAAAGGTGGAAAGAGATAGAATTGCGTTTTTGCGGAAGAATAAAGAGCTACCCTAGGAGAACGCAAAAACAAAGAAAAAAAAACAGAAGCACGAAACTACTTTGAGTTGCTGTTGGCAAAAAATTAGAGGTTTGATCGGATCGGTGACTGTTTCATCACATGTGCAGACCAATGAAGAAATTACAAAGAAGTACCGAGAAAGGCTTACTTCAAGTATTGATTTGAGCATGAGCCACCACACCCTTGTCAATCAAACACGCATTTTTCTATCCAAGGCTATTCCATAGCCTAGCGTATCGTTTTTATTTCATAAAAACCATTTTCCGATTTATATCATCCACTTATGTTTATAAAGTCCCCTCGTGTTTTCTTGTTATCTATGTACAGAAAGTAGTTCAACTTTAAAATATATTGGCGTTGAGTACTTTCGATTTCAAGTATAAAAACGGCTTAGGAACTAGCATTTTTCACGGCTGGTAAATCTCTCGACCCCCTGCGTAAAATCCACAAACCAGACAAGAAACCGGAGTAGTATATAGGGACAGTTCGCTTATTATTTGAGGTGGTGGAGCGTGGTGGAGCCGGAAGTGACGTCTTCGGAAGTGACGTAGACCGGAAGTGACGTAGACCGGAAGTCACGTAACCAGAAGTCACGTGACCGGAAGCGGAAGTCACGTGACCGGTTGTTGACATGTTTGGGTTGCGCATGCGCAACGGGAAGTAGCCCTATTTGAGGCCTAGTCGGGCCTATTGACCGGAAATGACGTGTTGGAACAACACGTGATCCTGCAGAGATGTTGTATGACTTTAGTGGAGCGTGAATGCGCAACCGGAAGTGGGCGTAGCCCCATGTGTAAACCGGAAATGGTCTTATTGGAAGCCCTAGTTGGGCTTATTGACCGGAAACACGTGATACCTCAGGGGTGTAATGGGAAGGTATTGGAGTGCGCATGCGCGACCGGAAGTAGGTATGTATCTACTGTAAGTAGCAATATTGTTAGAAAATGACGTGTTGGAACAACACGTGACTCCACAGGGGTGTAATGGGAAGGTATTGGAGTGCACATGCGCGACCTGAAGTGGGTTTGTCCCCTGTTGTAGACCGGAAGTGGTCTTAATCGAAGGCCTAGTCGGGCCTATTGACCGGAAATAACGTGTTGGAACAACACATGACCCTGCAAGAGTGTGGTTTCACCTAAGTCCATGACGCATGCGCAACCGGAAGTGGGTGTGTATCTACTGTAAGTAGCCATGTTGATAGAAAATGACGTGTTGAAAGAGTGCAAGACCCCGTAGGAATGTGGTTTCACCTTGCTACAATGAACATGCGCGACCGGAAGTGGGCGTAGCCCCATATATAAACCGGAAGTTGTGTATCCAACTACTGTAAGTAGCCATTTTAACCGGAAATGCCGTGTTAAAGAGTGCAAGACCCCGTAGGGGTGTTCTATGACCTAACTACAGTGTACATGCGCGACCGGAAGTGGGCGTAGCCCCAGGTATAGACCGGAAGTCGGAAATTTTCCCCAGTCGGAACGACTCGGGCGTGGTCATTCGGATGTTTTCGAAAGTTGTCATTGTTTGTTGATCTGTGGGTGTCTTCTATCAGGTCCGCGTTCATCAAAGGGACATAATTCTTGCTAGTATTTTCCTGCATTCTTTTTTTAAGTTTGTTGATTTTATCCTAGACTAAGGCGAGATATCTCGTGATTTACTAACGATTTGGTATTTATGTTCACCAGTATTTAATACGACTCATGAGTACGTTTTTGTCAGTGCTCGCGTGCTCATTTCATTTTTCGGCAGCGGCGGCGACGGCGATGGTAGTGTCCATTGGTGGTTAAGCGGCGGCGGCGGCGGCGGCGGCGGCGGCGATGGTAGTGTCCATTGGTGGTTAAGCGTCGGCGGCAGCGGCGGTGGCGGCGGTTGGATGATAGGCTATTGTAGTGGTAGTAGTGATATAAAATATTTCAATTGATTCCAGCAATTATTTTCTCGATTCATGAAGGGTCACTCTACGTTTCACCAGGCTTGTGACTGGCTATTACTATACAGTTATAGGCTGCAGTGCCCCTCCTTCCCTATCCCAACTGTCTTTTGTCTATCCTTTACATGGAGTCGTTGCTATCTTCAGTCGATGGTAGGTCACAATCCAATATTGTAGTAAACTATCTCTTATCTTTTAGCATATTTCCAAGCCTCTCTAGAATTATTGTCCTCTTCATCTTACAATCGCTGAACTGCGATTTGATTGTTCAGTATTATGTACCCCTTCAATCCATTTTGTCCCAAAAACACGTCCGTTTTAAAGTTGCAATAATTTTATCTAAATGATATTCCTTATTGAATGTCTTATTATATTTTTAACCCTAACTATGTTTAGTTCTATCTTAAATACGCTCAAGAGTATACTTTTAGTTGTGCTCTCGTGCTTATTTCAGTATTCGGTGGTGGTGGTGGTGACGGGGTGATAGGCTATTGTGGTGGTGATGGTGGTGGTGATAGTGGTTATCGTGGTAATTTGGCTTTTCTAATGGATGTTAGGGCAACAATCGTATTGGTGAACTTTTTCAGGTACGGATTTTCTTGTTTAATGTAACTACTCACGACTGCTCACTTGACTCATGAGTTGTTCACACGACTCACGAGTTGCTCACCAGTATCGTTTTGACAGTGCTCGCGTGCTCATTTCACTATTCGGTGGTGGTGATGGTGGTGGTACATGTAGGCTATGGCTGGGTGGTGGTGGTGGTGGTGGTGGTGGTTGTGGTGTAAGCGATTATCATATTTAACCCTGACCATAACTTAAACCTAACACTATTCATAATAAAGCTATAACCCTTACAAACTATAACCTTAATACTAACCATAATCGAACACTAATTCTAACGCTAACCATAATTTAACCCTAACCCTATCTATAATCTAACTCTGACCCTAACCTTACCATAATTTAACCCTTACCCTATCTATCTAACCCTAACCCTCACCATAATGTAACCCTAGCCCTTTCTATAATTTAACCCTTCCTCACCCTTTCTATAATCTATCCCTAACCTATCTCTAATTTAACCCTAACGCTATCTAAAATCTAACCTAACCTTAAACCTAACACTAGAATTAACACTAACCCTAACCCTAACTATATTAGTCGTAATAAGCAGTATTCTGTCTATGGCATAAGAGAAATACATGATACCGCTCAGAACAAATAATGAATTTATCTAATGTTTGAGACAGAATACTGCTTAATACGACTACTATAGTTAGGGTTAGGGTTAGTGTTAATGCTAGTTAGGTAGATTGTAGATAGGGTTAGGGTTAAATTAGAGATAGGTAAGAGGGATAGATTATAGATAGAGTTAAGCTTAAATTATGGGTTAGGTTTAGATTATAGAAAGGGTGAGGAAGGGTTTTATTATAGAAAGGGCTAGGGTTACATTATGGTGAGGGTTAGTGTTAGATAGATAGGGTAAGGGTTAAATTATGGTAACGTTAGGGTCAGAGTTAGATTATATATAGGGTTAGGGTCAAATTATGGTTAGCGTTAGAGTTAGTGTTAGATTATGGTTAGTATTCAGGTTATAGTTTGTAAGGGTTATAGCTTTATTATAAATAGTGTTAGGTTTTAAGTTATGGTCAGAGTTAAATATGATAATCGCTTACACAACAACCACCTCCACCACCACCACCCAGCCATAGCCTACCACCACCGAATAGTGAAATGAGCACGCGAGCACTGTCAAAACGATACTGGTGAGCAACTCGTGAGTCGTGTGAACAACTCATGAGTCAAGTGAGCAGTCGTGAGTAGTTACATTAAACAAGAAAATCCGTACCTGAAAAAGCTCACCAATACGATTGTCGCCCTTACATCCATTAGAAAAGCCAAATTACCACGATAACCACTATCACCACCAACACCACCACCACCACAATAGCCTATCACCCCGTCACCGCCACCGCCACCGAATACTGAAATAAGCACGAGAGCACAACTAAAAGTATACTCGTGAGCGTATTTAAAATAGAACTAAACATAGTTAGTGTTAAAAATATAATAAGACATTCAATAAGGAATATCATTTAGATAAAATTATTGCAACTTTAAAACGGACGTGTTTTTGGGTCAAAATGGATTGAAGGGGTACAGAATACTGAACAATCAAATCGCAGTTCAGCGATAGTAAGATGAAGAGGACAATAATTCCAGAGAGGCTTGGAAATATGCTAAAAGATAAGAGATAGTTTACTACAATATTGGATTGTGACCTACCATCGACTGAAAATAGCAACGACTCCATGTAAAGGATAGACAAAAGACAGTTGGGATAGGGAAGGAGGGGCACTGCAGCCTATAACTGTATAGTAATAGCCAGTCACAAGCCTGGTGAAACGTAGAGTGACCCTTCATGGATTGAGAAAATAATTGCTGGAATCAATTGAAATATTTTATATCACTACTACCACTACAATAGCCTATCATCCAACCGCCAGCGCCGCCGCCGCCGCCGCTTAACCACCAATGGACACTACCATCGCCGCCGCCGTCGCCTCCGCCGCCGAAAAGTGAAATGAGCACGCGAGCAGTGACAAAAACGTACTCATGAGTCGTATTAAATACTGGTGAACATAAATATCAAATCGTTAGTAAATCACGAGATATCTCGCCTAAGTCTAGGATAAAAACAACAAACTTAAAAAAGAATGCAGGAAAAATACTAGCAAGAGTTATGTCCCTTTGATGAACGTGTATATAATAAAGGCACCCAACAGCCACGTACATCCATCACCAGTGTGTTTCGGCAGCTTTATCGTTTATAGATGAAACGGATGTAAATACATAAATATGTATAACTGTATAATGGGCAAATTTCAGCTTAGCTTTTCAAGTCTGCTTCATCAGGGGCCCCTTGAAACAGCTAGCATTTATACTTTAAAATTTATAATGTAGTCTGCTATTTTTTTATGTCTAGAGGAAGCTACTATTGGGTTGTTTTTAAATATTTTTGCACAAATTGTGTCCCTTTTCAATTTGTGCCAGTTTTTTCTTAAGTAGAACCCAATTTTTCGTATAGAGTGGTGATATTTTGTTATAAATACTAGAGGAATTTCACTCTTCCCTTTTTTTCCGGGTGTTTTGAGCAGTTCACGCCTTTTGTAAGACAGTGCTGATCTTATATTTTTATCAATCTCTGTCGGCTTATATCCTCTTTTAAACAGATTGGATCTAAATTTAGTCAACTCTGCCAATAGCGTATTTTCATTGCTATTGTTTCTGATGTGTCTTATTGTTTCACCCTTAATAAACCCTGCAAATACAGCAGGGTTGTGAAATGATGATCTGTGTAAATACTGGTAAGTATTAGAGGGTTTTGTGTAGCTTTTGAAATCAAGGGTTCCATCAGTATGGAATCTGAGTCCTTTATATATCGATGTATCTAAGAATATTGCTTCAGATGATGAGATTTCATAAGTGAATCTTAATAAAGGATGAGCAGAATTGGCCATTCTGAAGAAGTAGTGAAGTTCATCTTCAGTACCTGAAAATGTTATTAGTCCACCGTCTCTGTATCGACCGACAAAGATTAATTTATCCTTTGGTTCAAAGTTATTGATTATTTCTCTTATAACTTCATATGCCCTTATGTCACATATCTCAGGGCTACATTTACTGCCCATACTAGCCCCTATTGTCTGCTTATAAAATTTTTTGTTAAATGTGAACAAATTATTCTCGAGGACAAACCTTATTAGATTTGCCACAGTAGTTTTTGATGGTGTAGGACAAATGTAGTCATTCTTTTCTACATTTATCCAAGCATTTTCTACTGCAGTGACTAATTCGTCAAATTGCATATTGGTATACATGCTAGTTATATCAAAGGTTGCCAACAGACAATTATCTGGGTGTTTCTGCACTATCTCGTACATAAGTATTTTGACGCAAAAAATAATCAATAAATTGACTAACTCTTTCAGTAACAGAGCTTATCTGTGAAATAATTGGTCTGCAAGGACATAATTCATGAATTATGTGTAATCCTTTCATGATATTTTCTAAAGTATTTTTATCATATTTATGTATTTTAGGCAGAAGAAATAATCTACCGAATCTTGGTTCATTTAGTAATGAGCCTTTTAAGAATGTGTATGATGTTTCATCTATTTCTTTTTTCTCCCACATGTCATTTATTAACATCTGTAATTGAAATTGAAGTATCTTAAGGTCAGGTTGATTAATTTCTGTATAATATTGGGATTCAAGTTGTCTCAGACCTTCTCTTATGTAGTGGTCTTTGTTAATTATACACACAGAACCACTTTTATCACTTTTAGAGATAACAATATTTTGTAAGTTTTGTAAAGATTTGAGTGTTTTTACATGATTAAAGTTTGACAGTTTTCTAGGTATAATCTGCATGTGTGATATATCAAGCTTTGTTATGTCTAAGTAGTTTTCAAGTTCAAAGCAGGTATAATCTGGATTGTAAAATGATTTTGTTCTGAATGGATGAATAGTGTAGTTACCATTGTGTATATGATAAAGGCAACCAACAGCCACGTACATCCATGTCTTGGACCCTACACCAGTGTGTTTTGGCAGCTTTATCGTTTATAGATGAAACGGATGTAAATACATAAATATGTATAACTGTATATACAGGCTGTTGGGTGCCTTTATTATATACCCGATAGAAGACACCCACATATCAACAAACAATGACAACTTCCGAAAACGTCCGAATGACCACGCCCTAGTCGTTCCGACTAGGGAAAATTTCCAACTTCCTGTCTATACCTGGGGCTATGCCCACTTCCGATCGCGCATGTACACTGTAGTAAGGTCATACAACACCCCTACGGAGTCTTGTACTCTTTTAACAGGGCATTTCCGGTTAAAATGGCTACTTACAGTAGTTGGATACACAACTTCCGGTTTATATATGGGGCTACGCCCACTTCCGGTCGTGCATGTACATTGTAGCAAGGTGAAACCACATCCCTACGGGGTCTTCCACTCTTTCAACACGTCATTTTCTATCAACATGGCTACTTACAGTAGATACACACCCACTTCCGGTTGCGCATGCGTCATGGACTTGGGTGAAACCACACCCTTGCATGGTCATTTGTTGTTGCAACACGTCATTTCCGGTCAATAGGCCTGACTAGGGCTTCAATTAAGACCACTTCCGGTCTACAACAGGGGACACACCCACTTCCGGTCGCGCATGCACGTTCCAATACCTTCCCATTACACCCCTGCGGGATCACGTGTTGTTCCAACACGTCATTTTCTAACAATATGGCTACTTACAGTAGATACATACCTACTTCCGGTCGCGCATGCGCACTCCAATACCTTCCCATTACACCCCTGCAGTGTCACGTGTTGTTCCAACACGTCATTTCCGGTCAATAAGCCCAACTAGGGTTTCCAATAAGACCACTTCCGGTTTACACATGGGGCTACGCCCACTTCCGGTTGCGCATTCGCGCTCCACTAAAGTTATACAACATCCCTGCAGGATCACGTGTTGTTCCAACACGTCATTTCCGAACAATAGGCCGGACTAGGGCCTCAAATAGGGCTACTCCCGGTTGCGCATGCGCAACCAAAACATGTCAACAACCGGCCACGTGACTTCCGCTTCCGTTCACGTGACTTCTGGTCACGTGACTTCCGGTCTACGTCACTTCCGGCTCCACCACGCTCCACCACCTCAAATAATAAGGGAACTGTCCCCATATACTACTAACCGGAAACGGAACTGGCAGATCTCACGCTACAGTGCGTGTAATTTTTTTAACACCTATATATATATTTGTTTTTTGTTACAATTATTACGTACACATAAACCTGGAGTTTAAATTACACAGCGTACCAGCAGATATTGCGGGGGGAAAGCATATATGCTTAGGCGGGGGGGGGGG
>MJUU01031867.1:12746-32328 GCA_002080025.1 Modiolus philippinarum | reverse complement strand
GTGAGCGATACAGGCTCAGTGTCTGAGCCTCTAGTTAAGTCGTTGGGATGAAATAGATTAAAAAAAATAATGTAGGAACTCTATTCAAAGTAAGCAATGAAGCGATATGGAGTAAATGCACATGAGACAAAGTCTCTACAAATACATGGTAAAACAAAGCAATGAAACAATGCGTTAATTGTTGTTCTTCATCTTGAAGTCACCATGTATAAAGTGTAGGACTTGAATGTTCCCATTGAACGTAACATGGCATAAACTTTATCACAATACTTCTTTTCAGATTCCAAGGTAGATTTTTTAAACGCAGTATCTAGAATGGCCGCTACAGATGGGACAGCTAAGATTGTCATAAAGTATTCGGTTATTGTTGCAGTTGTTCTGATCCTGTCATACAACATCTTATGGATACACCAGACGTCACAGTATAATGACGTAAAATGTGACGAACAAAAATATCATGACGTTATCATCTCGAGAAACAAACTGTCAGCACAACTGAATGATATGAGAAAACGAGTTGGACAAATGGAATGTAAGGTAAAGATGGAAGTCTCTTCCTTGAGTTTGTTACTTATATATAGTCTGTCAGCTTCAGTATTTCATTAAACAAATAGTCATTCAATATGAAAGAAAAAACGAATGAATGTTGAATGGAATTAATATCATACTTATCCTGGTCGCTGCTGCACTATCGGGTAGTTCGTGGGAAAATGGGTATTTCACGCATATTCAAAAATTGATCCTTGTGCGTGAATTTTCCAGGAATCGCAACGTCATAAAACATAACCTTATAGCGCAATGGTGACATCAGAAGGGAGAATATGTGGAAGGTGCAATCCATTGGCAGTCAGTTCAGCATTCATGTATTCAAAGGAAAAGTTGCTTCGGTACTAGTATAAGGATCATACACAGAGAAACAAAATATGAAACACACAACAGAAACGGCGATAACGAAACAAACATAATACAACCCCCCGTCCCAAAAAGAAAAAAAAGAAGAAAAAAAAGCACTAACAGTGTGAACCCTAAAGTCAGTAGAATCATCATATATTTATTGTCAAACGCAATGTTGTGTTTGCTTTCTTTTTATAAAGATGTCAGTTATTAATGTAAAAAAAAAAAAATAGGTCACAACATCACGGTGATTGGTGGTACACCTTTATGAATTAAACCCATCTTATCAACATTGCATAGATGATTTTATTTTGAAGTTTGATGGGTGTGTCGGGGTTGGGGAGTAGATTTCACTGTAGGTCATGAATTTCTTTTTATTCACTTCAAAATCCATATTATGTTTTTTTTCTAAAATATCATTACAGAATGAGCGAACAAGTGGCAGCCTTTTCCCGTTCCTTTTCTCCTTTCTCCCACCCCCTCTCAATTAAAAAAAAAATTAAATCCTTTCTCCCGGTCTCCATTCTTTTCCCTTTCTCCTTTTTCCCTCTCATTTCATCCTTACTACTTACTTCTTTCTCCCGCCTTGCATCTCTTTTTCTCTTGGTCTCCCTTTAACCTGTAAGTTCCCGAATAATAAAAAAAACTTTTTGTGTATAATAATTGTACAACTCTTGCAAAAGTTAAAATTGATTTTCTTGAAAAGAAATATATACATTTGGTCATAAATATGAAATATTTTTTGTTGAGAATGCCTGAGATATTTAAGGGATGTTTGGTTTCTAAAATTCAAATTATACTTATAAAAATTGCCGAGTTAATTACGTAAATCATTCTTGTACACGATGGACATTGAAAATTGCATTTTTGAGAAATATTTGTATACCCAATATTTGATTTATAAAATGTTCAATTTTCCCCAAAAAGGGGTTGAAGGAGTGGTCTGACAGATTCGTAGAATCAGAGACTTTCATACTTCATAGTAAGAAAGCAATGTTTAGCGCAAAATATTATTCTTTCATCCACACCCTTTTTGTGCATAATGCTTCCAAACTTCAAATTTTGGCTCAGAAAACACGAATATTCCATATTTATGACGAAGTCTATATGGGACTTTTTCAAAAAAAGTCCATTTTTTGTCCACTTCGCAACGGTCAATATTTCCAAGACGACGTCCATCATAAAATCATAAAATTCATAACAATCATAACTAACCTTATGCATTGTATGGTAATTGTTGAATTGTGGTTCTAGGACATATGACAAAGAAGAAATCGCCAGTAACATGTAGATATGTCCACTGTGCATGTTTTATGCCCCCAGATCGAGGATCGGGGGCATATTGTTTTTGTCCTGTCTGTCTGTCTTTCTGTTTGTCTGTGCGTCCGAAACTTTAACCTTGGCTATAACTTTTGAACTATATAAGGTAGACTTTTGATACCTGGCAAGTGTATAGTTCTAGTCAAGAGGAATATAAATATGCAAAAAAANTTAGGTCAAAGGTCAAAGATCAAGGTCATAGGGGTCAAAAAGGGGTAAAAATCGGAATCTGGGGGCATATGTAGTGTTTCACAAACACATCTTGTTTCTGTTTGAATTTGACAATTGAATATTGCATATTTTCATAATTTTCTGTCACAAACGTTAAAAGTGTACTTGTGGTACTTTACTAGTGATTTTGTTGATGTATCTTATTGTTATCTGGTACTTAATTATCTGCGGTTCCAGATACTACAAAAAAATATCGTTACAAAAATCTTTTTTTTTTTTCATTTTTGAAAGAGGAAATCGAAACGTTGCGAAGTGGACATT
Source organism: Modiolus philippinarum (assembly GCA_002080025.1). Lineage (NCBI taxonomy): Eukaryota > Metazoa > Mollusca > Bivalvia > Mytilida > Modiolidae > Modiolus > Modiolus philippinarum. The sequence goes on along the minus strand of MJUU01031867.1, from coordinate 29,622 downwards.
TTGGTGTAACCTGCTTACTTTGGATGTCCTTTCTACACACTTAGGTTTATGTTTAAGATTGCTTGTTCTTAATTTAGTGTCTAGTGATATTAAGGTATCAACAGCTACTATTTAAATGATGGGTCAAAGAAGTTTATTTTTGTGTTTTTTCAGTGGGCAAAAGAGGACATTTTTTGAAAATGTCCCATATATAAGTCCCGAGGGACTTATTTAGGATACACGACTTATAATATGCATATTTTGATATTGGCCAAGACTGGAAGCAAATATAGTCCTAGTTCCGAAAGGTTTTAAAAATAATTTATTGAAATGATTTATTTTAATTTTTTTTTTTAGAAAACGTTAATCTTTTTAGGGATTATAATTAGATGCAGATGTAGTTCTAAAATGTTATTGTATAAGAAATGGAATAGATAAAACAGTAATCAAAAGTTGAAACACCATCAAGACAATTTATAATCCATGAAACAACAGCAGTAGAATACCGAAGGAATAAGGGAAGTGATGATCACAAAAATCGAAGCTCAAAGATGTAGCAAAAACGGCAACAGAGAAAAATAAAGACACAGCAAGGATGTGAGACAGCCACAATGCACGGAAATAAAAAGACGACATTGAGAACCAAGGCACACATAGTGTGAAATCCCATGAAAGCTGGGAGTAACAACAGGTGCTCCGGAAGAGTAAGCATGTCCTGCCCCGCTAACGACACCCTTCACACTATCAGTAAGGCATATGTTTTTCGAAAGATTTGTTTTGTGGAGGATTGGTTTATGTCATTTTCTAACCCGTAGACTAAATCATGGCACATGTTACTTATCTAACCCTCAAACAGGATCAAAGATGAAATTTTGAAAAACTTTTGTAAATCATTCCAATATGACTTCTCTAAAACGCTTTGTGTCTAAACCCGAGGTAAAGTCGCCATTACTGTTGTTACTATTGTTTTTTTTTATTTATCACATTGGCTAGGGGGAAGGTTTGGGCCCAAAAAAACTAGTTTAACCCCGACGCAGCAGGTTTGCTCCTGTCCTAAGTCAGGAAAGTTATTTGGCCTTTGTGTGTCTTGTCTTTTTTCTAGTTAGTTTACTTTACATGTATGTCTATAGGAGTCTAGGATGATGTTTATTTCGCTGAACTTGATTAATCTTTATTCATGGGCCAACTCCGACCTGCCGTTGGGTTTGGGGTTTCCCCACCATTCATTGAAGATCTTATAATGGCTTTGAGTTGTTATTACTCCCCTTTGGGTCGTTGTATCTTTGACACATTACCCTTTCTTTATTCTATATATTCAAGACTATTCCAATGTCATCATACATAAATGGACAATTGAAAATTAATTTGAAGTTGTCTATAGATATTTCGATTTTCGGTTCTGTTTTGTTGATAAATTTCATTTTAACACACACAAAAAAAAATGATGCAAAATTTTATCAAATTTATGTATACTTTTTTTCATTTCTCTTAGCATGTTCAATTGGCGGAACAACAATTATTTGCCTTTACCTAGGAGTGTTTCACTTTATAAATTTACTAGAATCGAAATAATTCCCAGGAGCTTAAATATATACTGATTTTACCACGGGTTGCCCTTTATGTCGATATTTTACACCTCGCTGTTGCTCATGGTAAAATATTCGACATAAAGGACCATACCGTTGTAAAATCAGTATAATAAAGAAGCTCCCAGGAATTATTTCTGAATTCTAATATGGCTCCTGTAAATCGTCAACCAGTATAATACTCGATAACCATATATTTCGCACATGCGCAAATGGTGTCCGAATAGAGTGAAAGGGATGCAAAACAACCATATTGTTTGTTTTGTTTATCTTAATTAATGAAGGAAATAAAAGTTAAGATCATTTGTTAACTTAGTCATGTTATTTAGACACCTAAATGCGTATTATTTTGCTTTCGATTTGGATTTTGAACTTTGCATCTGTTTGAAAAGTCAGCTTGTGTATTGTGACGTCATAGACACAGACAGCAATGGAAACGGGAAATCCGCTTTCTCTTAGGTCGCTTCAGAATGGAAAATTCAATTTTCTGTCATATTAGAATCGAAATAATTCATGGCAGGTATATGGGTATTGTCATTTAACCATGGACTGGGCCTTTATATTCGTAAATTAAACCCCTCGCTAACGCTCTGGGTTAAATTTCCAATAACCATATACATTGTACATGCCATGAATTATTTTTTAAACATTCACAATGACAAATCGGCAGCAGCAGAAATATCACTAACGACGATAAAACTAACATTTTACTGAAAAAGTTTGCAATATTCTCAACTATTAATTTATTTCAGTCATCAAACAAGTCGACCAGTGAACACGGTGGTTGGTGTAGAGAAACGAGTAAAGAAGATGGAGGAGATCACGTGACGGACAAAAAATTAATACCGAAACTTTCGGAATTCCTTATGCACAAAAAAGTTGCAAGTTTTGGTGATGGACCCGGGGCATATAAAAGAGAAATTTTAAAACTAGGACAAGTCATATCCTACATATCGTATGACGGTGCTCCTTTCTGTGAGGAGACAAGTGAAGGAAAAGTAAAATTTTTGGATTTAACGGTTCAGCAATATGGTATTCCAGTTTACGACTGGATAATATCTCTTGAAGTTGCAGAGCATATTCCTGAAAAATATGAAGCTATATATTTAGATAATATATTTCGACATGCAAAAGAAGGAATAATTTTAAGTTGGGCCGTGCCTGGCCAGGGTGGACTTCAACACATCAATAATAAGCCTCTTAGTCACGTGATAAATGTAATGTGGAAAAATGGCTTCTATCATAATGCTAAGTCATCACGAACTCTTCAGCTAGCCTCTAGTCTGTCTTGGTTAAAAAACAATATAAATGTCTATCAAAGAAAGAATATAGAAGACTTCATTTCTAAATTTTGTGGTGAAATAAATGCATTTGCCTAGGATAGTTCGAGTTTAAGTTATATTGGACAGTACAAATAAATGTATAAAAATTAAGACATTGAGGGAGGGGGTCGATGAACATATTATATTATTCGCTTTTAGCATACTGTAATAAAAAATTACATGAAAAAGGCAAATTGAGTAGATTTTTTACAAAATATGGTTAGTGTAATAAATAATAGAATACCGAGGTTTCTGTGAATTTCGTTAAAGTTTTCAAGAAGCGGGAGTGATAATCAAATTATCTTTGAAAATACACCTTGTAACGAATTAATCACCACTAATTAATCCTTTTCTTATCAGTTAACGCAAACAAGAAAGCTTCTTCTTGAGGATCGTTATGGCAAACAAGTTTTCGTTACGACAAATCAGAAAGTATGACTAAGTACACCTTTTGTTCATATTTTTATGCCTGTCACATGACATATAATACTTATGAATAAACGATTACATGGCTGACTCGCGGTACATCTGCGAAGTGAAAGACTACTGGTTGACTGCTAAAGGCATATCATTAACATGATATGTCAGCAGTGAAATGTGAAAAGAACTGCAAATGACCCAAACAAGATTACAACGCACAGCTCTAATTAATCCCATGAATTGACAAAAGTTACATTAAATTTGGTTTAAGAAACTTAAACACACGAAACGCTAGACTCCCATCCCTCAATGTTTATGCTTTGCTCAGAGATATTTCAAATCTTAAAACAAAATAATCTAAAAGAAAACAGAATAAAAAGACATACTCGAGGCAAATTTATTTAAATCGAAAACGTTGTATAGTTTTGTCTTTTTAAAGGAGCTCACTCGTCACGTTTTTGAATTTGTGTCAGATTTCGGAACTTCTCTGGTTTTGTCAAGTTCAATGGCTTAAAGAATTTTGCACACGGGCCCCCACTTTTTATTTCACAGATTTGTTCTATAGGTCAAATTAAAACACCTGAAAAGTCTATATATAAATTTTTGATACAACTTCTTAGCGCTTAGACAAAAATAATCCAAATGATAAATTAAGGGAAAATCCAGAGAAATCCAAGTCCCGCAAATTTTTTAATGACTTGTTCCTCGGTTAAAAGCACACGGACCTATATATTTCTTTTTATCACTTCATTAAGTCTAAAATGCTTAGTAAATCAAAATAGGTTTCAAGAAATCCTTGATAAAAACAACATCAGGAGTGAGCCTCCTTTAAGAATATTAAACATGTTAAAGATATCTATTTATAGTATCCATATGACTCAAAAGGGCCATACACCTTGTCTTTGGTCTACAACAAAAAAGGACAATACACGTTGTCTTTGGTCCACAACAAAAAAGTACAATACACCTTGTCTTTGGTCCACAACAAAAAGTACAATACACCTTGTCTTTGGTCTACATCAAAAAAGGACTATACACCTTGTCTTTGGTCTACAACAAAAAAGGACAATACACCTTGTCTTTGGTCCACAACAAAAAAGTACAATACACCTTGTCTTTGGTCTACAACTAAAACGGACAATACACCTTGTCTTTGGTCTACAACTGAAAAGGACAATACACCTTGTTTTTTGTCTACAACAAAAAGGACAATACACCTTGTCTTTGGTCTACAACTAAAGTAGATGGAATTATTTAAGTACTTTGAATTACTTTTATTTGTATAAAGATCGTATTATTTCTCTCTCTCTCTATGGTGAATAAAAGGATATGGAGTAAATGTACATGACACAAAGTCTCTACAAATACAAAAACAAGCAAAGGAACAACGCCTTTAATGTTGTTCTTCATCTTGAAGTCACCATGAGGCCTTTAACAATGAGCTTTGCTTATACCTCATAGTAAGTTCAAGACGGCCCCTAGCACCGGTTTTAGCGGAATTCTTTGCTAATTCTCTCTCTCTCTCTCTCTCTCTCTCTCTCTNNATATATATATATATATATATATATATATATATATAAACTGTTGAGTTAAAAAAAAATAATATGAAACTGGGACGCGTCTTATTTGTCTACGAGATGGACCTGGAAGATTTACTTCTGGAAGCACACGATGAGACATTAGGCTGCAGTGCTTTCAAGCAGCATCGATCTTTTTTGCCATTTTCTGTGCATCTCCCATTATTTTGTAGTTATTTCCTGTTTATATTTCTGTTTGTTTGTTTACATTTATTGTTTATTCATTAGTATTTTTCATACTTCCAAACTGGAACTGTGTTAGTGTTGGATTTTTGTTTATAGTTTATATTTCTATATGTTTCATAGATATTGAATATATTGTATCAGTATGGAATATTTATTATGCTTGTTTGAGTATAATAGAAAAGCTAAGACTTATTTATATTTTAATTACAGTTATAATGTAGTCTGCTAAATCAGTCGGGTGATTTCATACTTGTAAGAGTATTGTCCTATTTTTCATTGGTTGGTCTTACATGGATAGTTTAGGCGGGAAACCTTTGTTCTTTGTGGTCACTCTTGTCCAGGATAATCTTGGCTGCATCATTCTCTAGTCCTGAAAATAAAAGAGTCTAGGCTAGTGAAGAGATGTAATCAGCCTTCTGTCGCCACTCTGGAATATCATGTTGCACAGCAACAGAAGTTTGACCTATAGCTGCCATAATGGTGTCATACTGTCCAGAAGTTAACCAAGCAGGTGGTCTTCTTTCCCTTCCAGATCGTCTGATAGGTATTAGTGTTGTTCTCCTGACATCCTCAGGTGATTCATCGTCCACAGAAGAATCATTCTCTGGTAGAAGATCTGAGGCATGTCCATTCGAAGCGCTTCCTTCTGATTCGACTTCAAGTTCTTAATCTGCCTGTTCATGAAGTTCATGGGCGTCCCCGTCAAAAAGTGTGGTCATCATCCTGTGCGTTTACAACTGTACCATCAGCGAATGTTGGTTCGTTGTCCAATGTCATCAAAAACTCAACTTCAGATTTATCAGATGATTCTGGTCCATCATCTTCTGGAGTTCTTCTGAAGTTCGTTCGACCACTGTTGTCTTCTGTCTCGTTCATTGACGAGGTGATGGTATTGGTCTCTGATGTATCCGACCAGTAGCAACAGATTTCTGTGAAGCTTCTTGGTTCTTCCCTGTCCGTCTTCCCTCACAACTGTGTAGACAGGAATATCTAAGTTGGGCTGGTCCAAAACTACATATGGTGTATCCTCCCATAAGTCGGACAGCTTGTGTTTCCCATCAAAGGCTACTTTCTTCACAAGAACTCTGTCTCCTTTAACTGCAGCCCTCTGGCTTTGATGTCATAGCCTTCTTCCTGACGAGCCTGGGCATCCATAGATGACTTTGATGCTAACTTGTAGACTGTCGCTGATCTTTCTCTCAGTTCTTCTATGTACTTTCTGGTCGTCTGCTTGGTGTTCTTGTGAAGTCCAAAAGCAAGGTCAATGGGTAAGCGGGGTTGTCTTCCGAACATAAGGAAATATGGTGCTGCTTCTTTTGATTCATGGCGTGTGCAATTGAAAGCATGTACCATGGGTGCAACGTACTCCTTCCAGTTAGACTTCTGTGTGGATGTCAATGTTCCCAATATTCCAAAGTAATGTCCCGTTAAACCGCTCACACATCCATTGGATGATACGGCGTGGTTCTGGACTTTTTCATCCAAGTAAGGTTGCACATTACTCTCGGAATTGGCTCCCTGGTCTGAATGTATCCGCTGTAGTATACCTTAATGGAGAATAAAGTTGTCGAAGTGCTTTTGCTGTGGTTATGGCTGTTTGCTTCCGTGTTTGGACCGCTTGAGTGTAGCGGGTAAAGTGGTCCGTAATAACCAAGATGTTCTAGTTTGCTCAAGCGTCAGGAAATCCATACAGACCGACTCCAATGGAAATCTGGCGGTAATATTAACAAATGGAGCTCGCTGACTGGTAACTGGTGTCTTTCTCTTGATACATCTGCTGCACTGAGACATCCACTCTTCCACTGCCCTGTCTATGCCGGGCCAGTACAATCTGTCGCACAGCAGTGAAAGGGTGCGTTCCTTTCCAGGATGTCCCATGTCATCATGTAGGGATTCCAGGACTATCTGTACATGTGCAGATGGTAGTACTAGTTGTTCCTTCCTGTCATCACCTATTGTAACTTCTCGGTAGAGTACACCATCTTTGAGTCTAAGATGTTGGAACCGTATCAGAAGAGGTGTAGATCCAACCTCTACGGGAGATGGTTTCTTCCCTTGTTGAAGAAAGCGGACAAAGGGTTCTATCTCTGGGTCCATAGCCTGAACTTGTGCCCAATCGATGATGTCATCTTCTTTATGGTCGTTCTCATCATCACTAGATGGCACTGCTTCTCGTGTGAGTGCTAGACTTTCCTCAAATGCTTTTGGAAGGACAGAGTTGCAGATGGCCTGAAAAGAATCTGTGGAGATGATTTCTCTAGTGATGGAATCTGTGTCAGGTACACGACTAAGGCCATCTGCACCGCTGTTCTTCTTGCCGGGCCGATACCCGATGTTTTTTAAGGCTGCAAGTGCGGCTAGCCATCTATGACCTGTAGCATCAAGTTTGGCGGTGGTCAGGACATAGGTCATGGGATTATTATCCGTCAGGACAGCGAAGATGCTGCCGTAGAGGTAATCTCTTAATTTGTCGCACACTGCCCACTTCAAAGCCAAAAACCCCAGTTTGTGTGCTGGATACTTCTTTTCGGACTTTGAGAGACCTCTGCTAGCATAACTGATTACACGTTTTAATCCATCCTGATCCTGGTATAAAACAGCGCCAAGTGCAGTCGTTGATGCATCTGTGTTCAAACAGGAGGTTACTGCGAGCATATCCCAAAAAAGGAGCGGATGTCAGCAGGTTCTTCAACTTGGCAAAAGCCTTTTCTTGTTCAGGACCCAATTGCCATGGTTTCTGCTGGTGCTTCTTTGATTTCTTCCCAGGGTTAGGTATAAGATCTGTAAGGGGTCTGCTGATTCTGCTGAATGCCCTTATGAACCGGCAGTAAAAACCGACGAAATCGAGGAAGCGTCTGACATCTTCAGAATTGGTAGGTGTTGGCAAGTTCACTACCTTGTCTGTTTTGTTCTAGTCAATCCCGATACATCATCCGCACATACAACATGTCCTACATACTTCACTGTATTTTTGAAGAAGGTACACTTGTCTGGTGCAAGCTTCATGTTATGGGCGGAGTCTATTGAAAACTAGGCGGAGATTTTCCAGCTGTTCCTCATAAGTCTTCACGAAGATAATCACGTCGTCAATGAAAATACAGCATATTTTCAGATGAAAATCAGACAGACACTCCTCCATCATGCATTGGTATGTTGTGGGGTGTTTGTAAGTCCGAATGGCATGCGGTTATATTCAAAGAAACCAAGTGGGCCAGCAGTAAATGCTTTCCTTACCTTGTGTTGTTCTAATGTTTCCACTAGGTGATACCCGCTCTTCATATCAGGTACTGCCTGCTAAGGAGTCTAGAAGATCTTCAATTCTAGCTAAAGCGTAACTGTCTTTCTTTGTGATGCTGTTTAGTTGACGATAGTTCACGCATATCCTAAGTTTTCCATTCTTCTTCCTTACTAAGACCATGTTGGATGCATCAGGACTATGTGATGGTCTGATGGTACCATTCGCCAGTAACTGTCGTATATGGGTCTTGACCTCTTCATACATAGCTTTCGGTATGCGTCTGTATCGTTGTTTGAATGGTTGTTCATCTGTCGGCTCGATGCGGTGTTTTACTTTGGTATTGCCAATATCCTGATCATTTTTTGCAAACATGTCCTCAAATGATTAGATCAGTTCTATCCCTTCATTCGGTTGTTCTTCTGTGAGATCACTAGACTCTATCTCTACTTAGTCAATTACAATGTTCCTGTTTCCAGTTGCTCTTGATGTTGAATGCTAACTGGTTGTATCTCGCACAAGACTTCTTTTGTGTTTATATCAGGACAAAATAAATGGCCTCCTTGACTATTATATTTTGAATGTGAAGGAGGCCATTTATTTTGTCCTGTTTGGATTTGGACTTCAATTATAATCTTGGATTTATTTGATTCTGAAGTTGAGGTAGCAATTATTTTGTGACCTGTGTGTAATTTATCGCTTTGTGTAATCCATGATGACTTTGTAATTGTTTGATGTGTATACTGATACATTGCCTTCGCACATACATGTGAGGGTATTTTCTTTATGTATCAGTTTTCAACACTATGTACGAAATAAAGAACCCACTTAAAATGTCTACGGTTTTGTGCTATTATTAGCCCTAGGAAACCCCACTACAGAACATAATCAATTTTCCTGCATAAAAAGGAGACTGAATCTTGACCTAATGAATTGATTTATTTCTTAATTTATTATGAATCAATTTAATAAACAATTCGACTTTCAGCTATATCTTAGGTTTACTGTAAGTTGAACTGTTAGAATATATATAGCTGTAACGCTATGTAAGACTAAAATGTGTAAAAGTGAGAATTTATATTATATTTTTAAGGATAAAACTTATTTAGAAACAACATACTTTTGAATGGTTAATGTTGTCAAAATCTAATAAACATTTGTTTTCATGCCTCAATATTTTACGAAAGGATATGGAGTAAATGAACATGAGACCATAACACGTAATGTTAACTCCAACTGCAATAACTTTAATGAGCTGTATGGCCATTTCGGAAATTTATTCCTCATCAGCAGCGCTAGAACCCAAACAGAGGAAATCCATAATTTCAAAAAAAAATGTTTATAATGCATAAAACCAAACGAAATCCGAATAATCAGTAATATCAAATATAGCTAAGGACAAAACTACGATGGAGGGAGTTAATCATTCGGTTTTAGAATTTACATAAATTTAGATAATAGTAATTGAACGAAGTGTACACATTAGATATTATTTCATGTACAAGTACACCATATCTAAGAAAAATAAAGAGCATACATCTCTACCACGGGGAATTGTTTTACCAACTCCACACTGCAATAAAAGACTCCTGTATTAAATATTTTACGAAAGGATATGGAGTAAATGAACATGAGACCATAACACATATGTTAACTCCAACTGCAATAATTTAAATGAGCTGTATGGCCTTTCCGGAAATTTATTCCTCATCAGTACATTTTCAATTACAGATTTATTCATCCATTTAATGAGACATATAGATGTAAAATAACTATTTAATCAAAGTTTAATCAAATACATTTTTGAAACATAAAAACCCTAGAAGATTTAAAAATACTTAAAATCACTTATCATGATCTATTAATAAAATTGGTAAACCTTCGATTGTTGAATTTTTGACAAAAAAAAATCAATTGTTATGTATCTGTTCGGTTGGTTCTATTGCTATGTAAATGTTCGGTAGGTTCAATTGCTATATATAGGTTCAGCTATGCTTCCATGTGTATAAGTTCGGTTATTTTGACTTCTTATCAGTTCGGTTGGTTCGATTTCTATGTACTGGTTCGGTTAGTTTGAATGCTATGTGTCTCTTCAACATTTCATCCAATAAATGCGTGGTTGAGATATATATGTTACAGTGAATTTGTAAAATTAGGGAATTTGTAAAATCACTGAAAATTCAGGGAATTTGTAAATTCACTAAATTGGTCAGTAGGTTTGTAAAATCCCTAATTAAGACCAGGGATTTTACAAAATCAATCATTATTTTACTGATTCCCTGATGATGTTTAGGGAATTTGTGAAATAATATGTTAATATTTCATAATATTTCATATAAATATGTAATATTTCATAACAATTAATATGTGTAAATTATGCACATTAACTTAGATTTAAAATAACATAACATTTTAATTTTTGCTTTAAATTGAAAAACCTTAAAAGTTTTTAATTTATTTATGGTATTTTCTGTCAATGACAAATTGTACACACAGGAGCAGTTTTACTCTTGAAAACTGCTAGCAATAAAGATAAGGAAATATAAAAGTAAAAAGGCAATTAATCCAAATTTTTCTTACAGCTATCAACAGACAGATAAGACAACATCTTGTTATGGGTCATCTCACAGTAAACCACAATTTCAGCCATAATATTAAAAAGATCCTAGATTCTATTCACCTCCCGCTCTGATTTTTTCAACCCATCCAAAAATCTTATTTTGATTTTTCCCAATTTATGGTGTTTTTTTTTTCAAAATTAACTGTATTTTTAATCATAAATGATCAAAAATAAAACATAAAAATTAAACTGCCCTTGCTTAATTTTTTGAAAACTTTCAATAAAAATATTGCATTTTTTTATAATGGCCTTAAAAGTAATAGTAAAATCTGTAAATCAGTTTTCTAAAAGATAAATAATGCTATCATACTCTTGGGATTCTGGTTTTGGGAAATGATAAGAATGTGCAAGCTCATTAAGAATGCATTTTGCAGTTAATTTCATATCCCAGAAACCTAAAATAAAAATAAATGAAAGTTGAAATGCAGTTGCACATGATATGACTGTTTCCTGCACCAATATACTGTGAATTTTACCACTGACACATTGTCATTTAAAATCGTAAATATGCTACAAGGCTAGGATATATTATGATTCAATTGAAATCTTAATCAAAATGAATCCATAAACTAATATCTGGTTGATTAAGGGCCTTCCAGGACTTACTTTTGGACTAAGTTGTTTGTAAATCAGGTTTTTGTTTCTAATTCCGTTCAAAGCGGTGCTAGAGGTCGTCTTGATCTTACTGTGAGGTATGGGCAAAGCTCATAATAAAGACCTCCTGGTTGCATGAAGATGAAGAACAACGATAAATGCGATGCGCCATTGCTTGGTTTTGCCATGTATTTGTAGAGACTTTGTCTCATGTGCATTTGCTACATATCCTTTCACTGGTAATCTTATAATGCAGGTGAATGACAAAAAAAAAAAAAAAAAAAAAAAAAAAAACATGCGAATAGCATTCTTTTCGTCTATCTACAAAATATTATAATTATTTTTTTTCTAAATGAGGTTTTTGTTTCTAATTCCGTTCAAAGCGGTGCTAGAGGTCATCTTGATCTTACTGTGAGGTATGGTCAAAGCTCATTATTAAAGACCCCCTGGTTGCATGAAGATGAAGAACAACAATAAATGCGATGCTCCATTGCTTGGTTTTGCCATGTATTTGTAGAGACTTTGTCTCGTGTGCATTTACTACATATCCTTTCACTGGTAATCTTATGATGCAGAGGAATGACAAAAAAAAACATGCGAATAGCATTCTTTTCATCTATCTTCAGAATATTTTTATTATTTTTTTTTATTTTTTGCAAGATCTGGTAATTTCTAAATTATTCAATTTTGTAGGCCTATAATCATTCCATTTGTACTTTTGTATATTTGTTTTAATATACCAACATCTTTCCTGAAAAATTTAACATTAAATCAGTGATTTTGTAAAATCCCTAACGATATTTTCAGGGATTTTACAAAATCCCTGACAATTTCAGAGATTTTATAAAATCACTTAAATGGCTAGTGGTTTTACAAAATCACTAATTATTTCAGGGATTTTACAAAATCCCTGATTTTACAAATTCACTGTAACATATAATAATTATATGTTACAGGGCAAATTGGAATCTAGGAGGATCCGGAATCCTCCTGGAGCAAATAGGAATTCTTATTTCTTCTAGGATATATTGGAATTCTGATTTGCCCTGGTTTTAATCCAGTATAGATTTGAAGTCCAATCTTTCCCTTTAAAGCTTAATTGTTGTTTCCTCTCACGGATTTTAGTTTACTACCGGATTTGACATGTTCAATACGGCGGAGTCTTATAAGAAGCAGGAGCTGCTTACTCTACCGGTGCACCTTATCTCACCCATGGTTTTTATTGGGTCTGTGTTCTTCAACTTTGTGTGTGTGTCTTCATTTTTCTTTTCTTTGCTGTACTCATGTGGTGTCTCTGTTGCTTTGTTGTTTTGGATGTTGCCATTGTCCTTGGATTGTTCGTTTTGGATTGACGGTTCGGTTCTCACTTACTTTATTTTTTATAAAGGGAAAATGTCTCGCGAAAATCAATACACCATACTGTTAAAATTACAGAAGAAACTAACTTTTAAAATCAATATTTCTGAAATTTCAATTTTAGCTTGTATAGGAAATTTTTGTAAATAATATATAAGATGTTTTGTGATAGGGATACGTTATTGTGAAAAATATCAATATCTTAACGAAAAACCTCTCTGTACTCTGTTAATGCCAAAGCTGTGTGCACGTTACATTCATTTGGCATATATAACATATTAAAAAATATAATGCTATGTAAATTAAAAATTAGAATGGAGAGTTTTGATTGGCAAGCGAAAATATTTGGAATTGGCCCCAGCTGCTATTTTTATACTTTGATTGTTCTAAAATTATGGATATGGGGTTAGTTCAAATCTTATCACGATAGATGTAACAGTAATAAGTCTTGAAATTAATTTTTTATTTACGACCATTTCTGCTGAAAATGTTTTTGCCTTATGCGTCTTGATTTTCAGGTGTACAGGTAGTGTCGATTTAATTATGTGTTCTTACCAGACTTTCATGACCAAACAAAATGCAATGATTTTGTGAGTGGGGGTAATGACAAAATTACCGATGAGGGGTAATTACAAAATTACCGAACAGAATAGCCAAGAGCCGAAATCCATGAGACAAAAAGATAAACCGGTTGGAAACCATCGGAACAAATGTCGACCGCAATGGTCCTGACTTGGTACGGGAATTTCAAATGAAATGATGAATTACACCGGTTTTATAGCATGCCAAACTCCCCCTTTTCATTGCGGAAGTGTCCGATGGCAACTCAACAGCAATTGCTATTGAAAGGCCGTAGACAGCTGAAATAAATGATCATCCCAGTTCTAAGTTAAAAAAGAATCTTGAATCAGAGTTCGTTTTAGTGATTCATTGTTTGCTTCTATATCAATAACTGGTAGTTCCTTTGTAAAAAGATGACAAAAAAACTGCATTGTGTATAAGTGTCCACAATATTTCTGTATTTAATGACATTGTGTTTTAACACGGAAGTTGACAAAAGATATACACGTCGCAAGCTGACATTGGGGACAGATTTTTTGAATTGGTTTTAGTATTTCTCATGACAATATACATGTACATGTATATGTCAAATATTCCATAAAAATCTGACAATGATCCGTTTTCATGTTTGGCATGTTTATCATCGAATTTCCACAGTTAAAAAAAATATGTGTCAAGAACTAGCAATAAAAAAGAATGTTACTTTCGATTTCCAATATGTTCAGCATGTCAAGAACTAGCAATAAGAAAGAGTGTTACTTTCGATTTCCAATATGTTCAGCAAGTCAAGCGCTACGTGTTGGATTGAAGTTCGAGTTACTCCACAAAATCATTTAAGGAGTTATATATAATCAGTCAAAGAAGTCTGTCTGTTAAGGCGTGAATTTTATTCTTATTGTTGGTCATTTTCACAATATATCCAAATATTGTGGAAAATTTGGTAAGGTGGTGTCTGGTACATTTTGTACGTGTACTTCCTAGGAATAAAATTAATATGGCATACTTGTATGTTTTCTGACATATTAGCTTCCAAATGTGGCTGTAAACACCCTTTTGTGTCAGTTTAAGCCATTTTACGGTGTTTTGGAAGATGGAACTACTCAAGGACACCAAAAAAAAAAAAACAAACAATTTTTTGTTGAAGGTGTATAAACCTTTGCCCCTCCAAATGGCAGTTAGTTTCGTTCTGTTCTGGAGGGCTATACAACGAATTTTAACAAAAACCCACTAAAATTGGGAAAATTTGTCAAAATTAATATCAAGTGGCAATTTCAGTGACTGAACCTTTTACCTAAACTGTATGAAAATGCATTTAAATTGATTTGGTCGTGTATATAAAAGATGACCTGTTAAAGCAGTTTTGGAAATGATTTGATGCATTCGCAAAATCCGTATGCTGCAGGGAATAAATTAAATGGGAAAGTAGACATACCCTTTTTAAACTTCGTACCCCTTTAACACTTTGATACTGCCGATGTCTACTGAAATTTATGATGATTCTTGACTGAACCCTTCGGGAAGTTTTGAGCTTGATTTTTCTTCCGTAGTGGGACAGTGTTCTACCAGCAGACTAGGCTCCTTGCACTAGCCGACAGTTTAGCAGCGAGCACCCCTTGACCCATCATTCAAAATTACGTACTGTTTTTTTTTTCCTTTCAAGATTGTGATCTATATTGGGTTTCATTCGTATGTTTTAGGGACCGACCATTTCACCTGAAAAGGGGGGGGGGTTGTGTTTTTTTTTCTGGACAGAACAATTTTATTTATTATTTGCACGTGTATCAACAAAAATATTTTTTTTTTCAAAATAAACAAATAATTTTTTTGGTAGAAAGCCTCCTTTAGAAATTTTTTATTCATCATTTTGAACCCATAATATTTTTTTTTCACAGAAAATCAGCTCCAAAATATTTTTTTAGAAAAAAAACCATGCCCCCCTTTCAAGTTCAATGGTCGGTCCCTTATTATGCTATGAGGAAACGGGACATATAAAGGGGAGGTTTGGGTACCCATAAATCGGTTTAACCCTACCGCTGGCTTTTGATAGTGCCGGTACCAAGTCCGGCTGTCCCGAGTTCCTATCGTTGTCTACGTTTGTTTTTTGTCTTATTCGTGTACTTCATGTGTTGTTCCATAGCAGATTGTGGCATGTGGCGGAGTCCTTTGGACTTAACAGAATTAAGTCCAAACTGAAAGAACTTGGTGAGAAATATGTGTTTGCACCTGCCGACCAAGCTTCAAACAACGTTGCCATCATCTGAAAAAAATACTATATTGATGTCCAAAAAAAAAAACGAATTGGCAAAGTCTAGCACTTTTAAACGTACAAATTATGACGAGAAAACGCCCACCAAACAACATTACATGGATACAGAAACACTCACAGTTCCACCTAAAGATAACACCCTACCTATTATGTACTGGATTCCTAAACTTCACAAAAATCCCTACAAACATCGTTACATTTCGGCTTTAAGTAATTGTTCTACCACAAATTTGTCCATCAATTTAACCAGTGCACTCACTTGCATAAAGGTGTTAGTCAAAACTATTGTGAAAAAGCATATCAAAACTCTGGTGTAAATTACTTTTGGAGTGTAAAAAATTCTATTGAAGTTTTAGATAAATTACAATCTATAGATAGACCAGTTTCATCTATTGACAGTTATGATTTTTCTACACTTTATACAACCCTTCCACATAATTTGATTAAATCTAAATTGGGTGAACTTATCAAATGGTCTTTTAAATTTTCGGGTCTTCAGTTTAATTGCTGCAACAAAAAGCAGGGATTCTTCTCCAATATCTCTTACAACAATTATTGCTCCTGGACATGTAAAGATATGATTAAGGCACTGAATCTCTTGCTAGACAACATTTATGTTCGTTTCGGCACCATTGTTTATCATCAGGTCATTGGAATCCCCATGGGTACTAATTGTGCACCTCTCATTGCAGATTTTTTTTTCTGTTCTGCTACGAACGGGAATTCATATTGACACAATTTACCCACAACAACTGACACTTAATAACGCAAACAATGATTCTAAATACAGCCCTTTTCTGGATCTAAGTATCAACATTGACTCTGGTAAAATAAAGACTAAAGGGTATGATAAAAGGGATTATTTTGATTTTACTATTACTAATTTCCCCTTTCTTGACGGCGACGTTCCCCTAGCTCCATCCGACGGGGTGTATAAATCTCAACTGGTACGATTCGATCGCATTTATTCCACCCTTTTTGGTTTTAATGAGCGTAACCTTACTCTCACATCCAAACTTTTACAACAAGGTTACAGATCTCATAAATTATTAAATACTTTTAAGAAGTTTTACAGAAGATATGAACATTTTATATCTAGATATGACGTGACTCGCAAACAGCTAATTACAAAGGGCATTTCTAATCCTCGATTTTATGGAAATGTTGTTAAAAA
>MJUU01031861.1:25947-40918 GCA_002080025.1 Modiolus philippinarum | reverse complement strand
AAAAAAATTGTAACATTACACAAAACATGGTGATACTGACATTAAATAAAGCTTAGCAATATTGATTTTATTCAAAAACAGATCATTACAAAAACACTGTAAAAATTAAAGCTCTTCAGTGTGACCGACATTCATTATATTGGTAGGGAGAATAATTTCTTACATTGCAAGTGAAAAGTCTGGGATGTGTTTTTGCATCAGTGAATCTATTTTAAAGATTTTCTATCTTTTATGTAAACATTGTAACCATCTGAAAGATAGCTTAGATATTGACAACAAGTTTAAAGTACATTGATTATAAATTATATAGCGAAATCAAAACTATAGTTCCATAAATACATACACATGTTGCTTACAGGAACTGTGTTACATGTACATGGGGATTTAATATTCTAATTACAGACAGACTTGAAAGATATTTTAGTTTTTGGAAGAGACTAAGAGATGAATCATTATTGTACAGATTGAAGAGAGAACAGGCAACACAACATCATTACAGGATTCTGCTACAAAAATTAATGGTCCAGTGGAAACAATTTGTTACAGTTTCAGTCAAGAAAAAGGTACAGTGATTTTCTATACATGAATTTACACTTCATTCATTTGTCCCCAAACAGATAGAAAAACATTGATCCTACTTAAAGGACATGATTCCTTGGCTTTTTAAATGTGTTGAAAAGTATTTTATTTTGTCAAGGCTAAAGGCAAGACTTTCTTTTGTTAAATATGCCTTCTGTACTTCACTGGGAGTTGTAGTAGCCTTAAAGAAGTTAGATGTCCTGACAAGTTTGTGTGTGTATCGGATCAGATTTATTTATTTCCTGGACTTCTTCAACAAATAGAAAATTATTTTTTTTTATATTTTTACAGCTTCTGATAAAACAGTGTTTGTGGTTTGATGGAATTCGGTTGAAGACTTGGGCTTTATCCATGTGGAAAGAAGAACATATGAAATCTCAGGAAACTGTAAGGAAATCTTCACTGGCATTATGGCATTGGAGTCTCACTTTACAAAAACAGGTAATGTGTTTTGCTTTAAAGGAGTGAAATATAAAAACCAGTATGAATTATCTTAAGACAAATTTATATTAATAATTGATGTACTAGAAATGATTCACTGAAGAATTTTTGTCTGGTTCAATAGGGCCTGTAAGTCTTGTACAATTTTGGAATTTCCGGGATCAAAAATTTTACCCGGAAGTTACGTTTTATACAAAGATATATGACGTTTCAAACAAAAATCTGAACGTCATAATCCTAAGATGTTATGTTTCGGTAGGAAACATTTTTGAATTGCCTGTTTATCGTGGATTCTCGTGAGTCACATGACGAGACTTACAGACCCTATGTTTAGTACTTTGAATCGGAATTCCCATTTTGTTTTAGTCTGGAATACTCCATAAGTTTATGTTATTAACCAATTAATTTAAAAGTGAGACCAGTGTTTTGCTTCTTGTATATGCACATGTATTTACATGTATATAAAGATTCATACAAACACCATCTTTTGATGTCATTTTCACCCATAAGCAATCTAGATTTCAGATAGCTTATGATCAGTTTGCTTTAGCATGACATTTTTTAGCTCGCCGGGACGAATGTCCGGAGAGCTATTGTCATACCCCCGGCGTCTGCTTCGGCGTCGGCGTCAGCAAAACTTTAACCTGGCTTGTCGAATTGAGACCTGAAGAGCTAGGATGTTGATATTTGGTATGTGGCTTCCTTGTAATGAGAGCTTTCTTCTGGTACAATATTTGTAGACATTTTGACCTTGACCTTGCCCTGAGGGGAACTTTTGAAAAACTTTAACCTTGCCTCTAGAAGGTAGGCTTTTAGTGGTAGGGTGTTTATATTTGGTATGTAACTTCCTGATGATGAGAGCTTTCTATTGGTACCATATTTGTAGACATTTTGACCTTAACCTTGCTCTGAGGGCAATTTTTGAAAAAAACTTTAACCTTTCCTCTTGAGGGTAGGCTTTTAGTGGTAGGGTGCTTTTATTTGGTATGTAATTCCTTATGATGAGTGCTTTCTGATGGTACCATAATTATAGACATTTTGACCTTGACCTTGCCCTGAGGGCAATTTTTGAAAAAAACTTTAACTTTGCTTCTAGAATTAAGTTATTTAATGGTAGGGTGTTCATATTTGGTATGTAACTTCCTTATGATGAGAGCTTTATGATGGTACCATATTTGTAGACATTTTGTCCTTGACCTTGCCCTGAGGGCATTTTTTAAAAAACTTTAATCTTGCTTCTAGAATTAAGTTGTTTAGTGGTAGGGTGTTTATATTTGGTATGCGACTTCTTGTGATAAGAATTTTCTGATGGAACCTTTCAAATTTATTGTGCATCGAGGTCACACTAATCCCCGGCGAGCTATGTTGTCTTCTGACAACTCTTGTTATACAGTAAATGTTTTGTAATGTTATTTGTTTATGTTGTATTTCAGGTGTTAGTTTCATGGAATATTTACACACAAGACAGAAAAAGAAAGAAAAATCGTATTACTCAAGCTATAGAAAGAAGACGTACCAGACTAGTACGGAATGGTATAACACAGTGGTTAAGTGTGGCTAATGATTTGTCTGGATTGAGAGCAAAGTTTGCAGCACAACAACATGCCACGGTAGGCTTTCCTTTTTGCCAAAATATGTATTGTTTAAACAAGTTTACTTTAAAATGCTAGTGATGACAAGTTTTTTTTTTAAAGTATTCTATAGGACTTTAATTGTTTGAACAGGAGGTTTGAAGGAACTGTTAAAGATGTTACTGAAGTAACATAGGTAAAATAATTGAAAAATCACAAATTTAATAAGTTAATATCCAGAATATCTGCCATAAATATCTATACATGCAGGCTAGTGGAATGGGTCTTGGTATTTGTAGTGCAGCATACAACCCCTCCAGAATATGGATTTCAGGAATGTTTATGATGAAAAAACAATAATGTTTCCATCTTTTGTATGAGTTTTATGTCAGGAGAATGCTTTGTCTGTACGTGCAAATGAACCTTTGACACAATTAAAAAAAAACAACTTTTGCTTGTTTGTTGTAAAAAAAACCCTTGCAAAAAAAAATGTTGAAGGTTTTTTGTGATTTACTGTACAGGAATAAATTTCTAACCCTACATTTCTCCTACATTCCAACTACAATGAGTTTTTTTTGTGTCTTGAATATGTCCAGAGACATATAGATAATAGAGTTGTACTTGCATGTTATTATCAATTTTTATGTAGGATTAACTAGGGCTTTTCCAGAAAGAAATGGACAGAGGGCAGATATGCAAGTTATTTATATTTACCATGGTGGGGGGGGGGGGGGGGNNCTTATACCTGAAAAAAAGAATTAAAATTATGGTGTTGGTACCAGAATTTTTAGGTTATGTTCTTCCCCCTATATATTTTTGCTGGAAAAGCCTGAAGAATTTCTTATCTCTGTATCTATATGTCTGTGATATGGCTAAAATACTGCTGTTGAGAAGATTGAAAACATTCAGTCACACATAATTCATGCTTTTGTAGAGATACATGTATGTATGAATCCTTATTTACTCAGTTTTATTTAAATAAAATTGCAAACACATGATTAGGATAAAAAAAGATCAAATGTTTCTCTTCTTGATTTCTGTGTATTGGAAATAAAGTCAAAACAATCAAAACTCTTGCGTTATAAACATAAATTTAAATGCTAGTTTACTTTTATTTCAATTTTATAGAAAGCATTTACATTGCATCAAGTTGTACAGAAATGTGCACTTCATTGGAGACATTGGGCTGCCAGGAGAAAATCTCAACATGGTCCCAAGACCAATTTATTTGTTAGTCCTAGATCTGCACCCTTTAGACCTATTGACCAGCAAGTTAGACAAACAGCCTCCATTCCTAGTAAACCTTGCCCAGTAAACCAGCCAACCAGTTGTTTATCTGTTCCCATAGCAACAGCATCATCTTTCATGACAAAGGAACCGGTTCCTGAAAAACTAGTTCCCATGGTATCAGGGTCACCAGCAAGGTCAAAAGGAATGGTTCCAGAAGGAGTACTAAGTAAACATGTAGAGTTTAAACTAGACAGGTAAATCAAACTACATGCATTCACATAAGGATATACAGTTGATTTACTTTGAAGGCTCGAGCACAGAGGATGTCTCGAACCCTTTTTATCGTTCCTTTGTTCAAGTTTAAACAGACTTTGTCCTCCATATCTCTAACACCCTTTAACTCAATGTGTTTAAAAATCGGTCCCTTGGGTGTTCGAGCCATCAAAGTATACAATGTAATATATTCATCATATTTAATAAAAGCACCCTGTAGTGATTTTAGCTTGATAATTTTCTGAACTTAGTGACCATATCATATAGTTTTATTTTTGCTCTGACTGTCATAAGTTTTGCTTTGTCCAGCATGTTATTGTATTCAACATATTACTAAATGGCCATTTCCTTCAAATGCTTTACTTCCATGCAGTACAAGAGTTAAATTTCATTGATTTTTCTTGTCACTCATAAAAAACTAGAATAAAATGTAAATGAAACAAAAACCAAAGACACAAGAATAACAACATATACCAATTCTTTTATTATGCTAATCAGTGATAATAGGGTCTGTAAGTCTCGTCATGTGACAGCGTGGTTTCACAATAAAAATGAAATTTGAAAACATTTCCCGCCAGAATATGACGTTTTCATATTATGACGTTCAAATTTTTGTTTGAAACGTCATGTATCTTTGTTCAATATGTAACTGCCAGGTACAATTTTTAATCCCGGAAGTTCAAAAACTGCACAAGACTTACAGTCCCTATATAGACTAGAGGATGACATTCCAGCTTGTAAGGTATCTGTGTCTGTAAGGCACATATGATGTCTCCACTGAACACTTGGTTTTATTGGTGTGGAAGGGTGAACGAAAAAACAGACAAGGGTAAAACAATATGCTGCAGACTTTCCTTTTTAGGGGCATAATTAAATTTGTAACATAATGAAGGGCATCAAGAAGAAATGCCTTACTCATAAGTTTTTAAAAAGGAAGCTTGATTCATAATATTTCAATTTCCTACATGTACATCAAACCCTTATCTGTTGGGGTTGGCCAATTGGTTGATTCAGCTGGCAATTCCATAGTTTGTTTTTGCTTCAAAGATGAAGATGCCAGATGCATGAAAAATAAAAATATTGAAAAAGTTACCATGCAAACAATTTACCTTTACCTCTATATTTACATGTATGTACTACCTGCCTATTTCTGCAATATTACAATAAAACATAGCTAAAAAGAAATATTAAAAAACAGGCCAATTTTTGGTGATATTGGAAAAGAACAACCTCTTTTTCACAAAGAAGAGCTTGATACCTGTTGAGTTCAATTGTGTTTATGATTTATATAGAACATATTATAACTTAAGTTTATTTACCTTAATTTTATCATTCTTCAGAAATGTTCCATCAAGGAGAAAACCAAGACATCCATCTTTCTTAGCAGACTCCCTGAAGAGAGCAGGACTATTCTCTGGTCAGCAGGAAGATACAGAGTAAGTTATAGATATACAATTCAAAATAAGGTGAAGTGATTAAAAGACATAAAAAGATGATAGGAACAATATGTAAAGGGTCAGTCAAGTCCTTATGGTAAATTAATATTCATTGGTAAGGGAGAAATTGTCTTTTTTAATAATACTTAATTCATGTTTTCCAATACTTATATTATTGCAGACATATAATGGTATGATGCTTTCTTCGTCGTCGTCGTCGTCGTCTTTAGACACTTTTGTATTTGGTCAATAACTTTAGTTTCAGTTTACCAATCCTTATGAAATTTTAACACAATATTCCTTGGCACAAAAGGAAGGCTTAGCTTAGTTTTGGTTGTTGTGGCCCAACCCGTTTTTTTAAAAGGGGCCAAAAAGGGTTAAATTTGATGTTTTTACATATTTGACTATAGAATCTTTATTATTTATCGGATTTTGATGGGGTTTCTTTCAGTGTCCTCCTGAGGAAATTTCCAGTCTGTAGTATGCCATCGGATTTCACATGGCATGTACCGTTCACAAGATAAATGGGGCGTGAGCGATACAGGCTCCTGGGAGCCTCTGGTTTTTATTTTTAGTCCGATTTTGATGCAGTTTTTTGCAGTGGATTCCTTATGAAAAATGAACATAGCGCTGCACCATTAGATTTTTTCCAAGCTATGAGGGGCCCAACAGGGCAAAAATTGCAAACATGCAGATTACCTAAAATTTTTATTTTTTATCCGATTTCAGTGGGATTTTTTTCTTAAAATTCCTCTCATTGTAGGCTTTCAGCACTAAATCAACAGATTTGTCGTAACTCTTACCGTTTCCGAGCTACTAGGGGTCAAAGGAGCAAAAATTGCAATTTTTAGAAATATGTAAAATCCTTATTTTACATCAGATTTTGATGAGATTTTTTTCTTTGGATTCCTCTCAATGTAAGCTTTCAGTAGTATGTCAATGGATTTGATGTAGCTCTAACCCTTTCCCAGATATAAGGGGTCAAAATTGCAATTCTTAGAAATGTGTGAAATCTTTATTTTTCATTAGCTTTTGATGGGATTTTTATCTTTGGATTATTCTCATTGTAAGCTTTCAGTAATATGGCAGTATATTTTGTGTTGCTCTTCAGTTTCCAAGCTATAATGGGTCAAAGGGACCAAACTGCAATATTTCAAAATATGTGAAATCTTTATTTCATTGGATTTCAACCTGAGTTTTTTCTTTGGATTTCTCTTGATGGTAGTCAACAGAATTTCTTAGCTCATACAATATCCTAGTAAAAAGGGATTATAAGGGCTAATTTTTATTTTCACCAGTTTGTGTCCAGTTAATTTATGTGTCAAGGTCCTTATTGTGTCCAGCAAATTACTGTGTCCACATTGAGTTTAGATTACACTTGTTCAACATGCTGCGGTCGTATCATGCTGCGCTCGGCATAGCCCTTTATGTTTTTATATACTAGGTAGAAGCTCTTTTTAAAATGACAGAGGAATAGATGTTTTACAATGATGATGGTCATGGTGGATCCACCACAAAAATGTTCACTATCTGGCTGTAAAAATATCAGCTGCCCTGCTCAAAATTAGCCTGCCTCTGGTAGGCGGCTGGCTGGTATTTACACCTCTGTGTTATCTTTTCTTACTTCATCCATAATGTCTTAATCCATAATGTCTTAATTATATTTATCATTATTTTTAAATTAGAATTTTGTTTTTAGATCAAAATCTACAGAAACAGAGAGACTAATAGAACAATTTTCATCAGCAGTAAATATTGAACTCCAAACTACAGAGAAAGATATTGAAACCCTGCCCAAAACGGCCGAGTTATTTCCTGAGGCCTCAAAGGATACAATCTCTACATTAAGTGACAAAAATAACCAAGAAGAAATTCATTCAAATATGACTAGAACAGATCAGACGTCTGGTATTATTGACTCGACAAACTCAGGTCAAACTTCCTGTCTAATAGGTGCAGCAAGTACACTTCAAGTTCGAGGATTCTGTGATAAATTGACTACAGGGGAGAAAACTCAGTCCGACATGGAGAATGTGACTCAACAAACTGAAAAGACATTGTCGTCCATAAAATCAGATGGAAGTATAGAAAAACATTACATTGTGCCAAAACAAGGGTATAAAACCTTTGAAACGAAGTTATTAACTCCAGCTGATTTTTTGGCATCAAAAATGACGAGTACACTGACAAAAGATGCCTTTGCTTTTGGTGCTTTTCCAAGTGTTGGGTTATCTCCTCGTGATAGGGAAAGAATTGATGATTTTTCATCAATTAATAGTACTATGAAAACTAAAGATTCTGTTGATTTGTTGTCAACAGGAAATGATTCGTCAAAATTGAAAGAAAGCTCGGGTTTTGTAAAATCGGCAGATGATACCACTCCAAGAAGTGCCGATTCTTTATTTCCAATTAATATATCTTCCCCGAGATCAGAAAAAAAGGGAACTGTCTTAGCCAATCAAATTACAGATATAAGAAACAGACTTAAAGGATTTAATGATAAGAAGAAGAGAGTAAGGTTAGTAGAATTACAGTACTGTATTGTCTTTTTTATAATATATACTTTGTGTAAATCTTAAGAAATATAGAATAATGGAAGTTCTGTTTTTAATATGAAAAATATTGGTTACAATAATGGACGAGCCCAATTTTAGATGAGTCTATTTTTGGAGACAATATTTGAAGTACATGTATCAGAAACAAAACTTCTATTATTCTTTTTATCGGTTATAAACTAAATCATTTGATAGAAAAAATTTTAATAATGAAAATCAATTTTCAAGAAATCTGGAAACTGACTTTTGATAAGAAAAGAATTTGTACGATCCTTACTGTTTTTGTAGATGAACATTTCTTTACATTGATGTCCTGATTGACATGGCCTAACATTCCTTTTGCCAATTTTCTTTTTTGGACGGTGGCTGAAAATATTTGAGATCAAAGAAAACTACAATGTATTACAAATTGCCAATAATAAGCAAATTAAGTTATCAGCGGCTGAGTGACGTATCTATAATTGACAAAATATACTGTGAATAGAATATTTTCATGATTTTGTTTTCACTGGATTAGTGCAGATTATATTAAATCTTGAAAACATTAAATCATTTAAGAGAAATTGTACATAAATGCTGTTCCTTCTAATATTTAATCCTGAAAAAGTTGAAAGAAAGGGGAAAATGTAGATGAAACAAATATATGGTAATATAGTAATCTGTAGAGCATCTATATTGTTGTTCATTTTCTTAACATTACCATGGGCTATTGAAAGGACTAGAGATGAGTACTAACACAATACAGCAAGTTCAAAGGAGCCATTGGCATTGTTTTTTAAGTATCCTGCACCAAGTGTATTAGTTTTGATGTACCGAAATCCTTTAACAAAGATGACTTTCTTCGGCAATCACCTGTCCCTTTTTCTACAAAACTACATTATTGATGAGACAAAATACATATAAATATACTGAAAGGTTATTTATTACATACTTAGTGAAGATATGTTCTGTTTTGCATATTTAACATAGCCAGAAGTTAACAGGCCATATCATATACCCAGTCTTATTTGGCAATATCAGACCGCCTCGTTTTGAAATATCCATATCAGACTGGTGATATGGCTATTTCAGCCTGGGTATGATGATAACTCCTAATGAAAAGTATATAATAAACAGATTAAGACATGGCCTTTTCCATATCGGGCTGATATGGGAGTCTCGGGATGATAACCGTGCTGATATGGAAAATCATGTATTAATCTCTATTTTTTAGATACATGTATGAAAGGTTTATTTACTGTATTTTTACACTGAAATATTAAGAACTAAAATAACTATAACATCCTTAAAAATGGCTAATTGGGCTGTAATAATGATTTATCCTGCAATGGTGATATTTAGGGCTGTTCCAGAAATAATTGTATAGGGGTTGGAAGGCACTTTTTGAAAGGACCCACCATGCACAAAATTTTAATTCATTTGTCTCATTGCTTCTTCAGTGCAAGTCTCTTATAAACCCCAAAACCCATCAAATTTTAAATAAAGTGCCCTCCAGTTCCCCACCCATACAATCATTTCTGTAACAGCCCTTACTAGACGAATATGACCCTACCAATTTTTTTTTTTCATTTTCGTAGGGTAGGCTAGTAACTGGTCCACTATTTTGAAGGAAGAAAAGACAGGGTGACTGCCTAAATGGTTTGAAAACCTTGATTCTTTTGATGTCGCAGATTTAACCAAAATAGCCGAAGTTTTTTACTCTCTTCCTAGTAGCGCCTCACAAAGAATACACATTTTTAGCTCGCCAGGACAAATGTCCTGAGAGCTATTGTCATACCCCTGGCGTCCGCGTCATCAGCAAAATTTTAATCTGGCTTGTGGAATTGAGACCTGAAGAGCTATGATGTTGATATTTGGCATGTGACTTCCTTGTGATGAGAGCTTTCTTCTGGTACCATACTTGTAGACATTTTGACCTTGACCTTGCCCTTAGGACAATTTAAAAAAAAAAATAACCTTGCCTCTAGAAGGAAGGCTTTGAGTGATAGGGTGTTAATATTTGGTATGTAACTTCTTATGATGAGAGCTTTCTTCTGGTACCATACTTGTAGACATTTTGACCTTGACCTTGCCCTTAGGGCAAATTTTGAAAAACTTTAACCTTGCCTCTAGATGGTAGGCTTTAAGTGGTAGGTGTTTATATTTAGGGCTTTTCCAGGAAAAAGTGTACAGGGGGCAGGGACGCATGTCAAAATTTAGGGTACCACCACCATAATTTTAATTATTTTTTCGTGTATAACAATAGGTATAATTAAGATTAACACCCCCCACCAAGGTAAAAATAAATAATTTGCGTTCCTGCCCCCCTGTATATTTTTTTTTGGAAAAGCCCTTAGTATGCAACTGCCTTATGATGTGAGCTTTCTAATGGTACTATATTTGTAGACATTTTGACTTTGACCTTACCCTTTGGGCAATTTTTTAAAAACTTTAACCTCACCTCTAGAAGGTAGGTTTTTAGTGGTAGGGTGTTTATGCCTGGTATGTAATTTCCTAATGATGAGAGCTTTCTAGTGGTACCATTCTTGTAGACATTTTGACCTTCACCTTGAACTGAGGGTTATTTTTTGAAATCTTTAACCTTGCTTCTAGAATTAAGTTGTTAAATGGTAGGGTGTTCATATTTGGTATGTAACTTCCTTATGATGGGAGCTTTCTATCAGTACTATATTTGTAGACATTTTGACCTTCACCTTGCCCTGAGGGCAATTTGAAAAAAAAAAAATTAAATTGTTTTAGAAGTTAGTCATTTAGTGGTAGGATGTTCATATTTGGTATGTTACTTAATGTTACTTTTTATTGGTACCATAGTTGTAGACATTATAACCTTGAGGGCAATTTTTAAAAACTTTTAGAAGGTAGACATTTAGTGGTAGGATTTTCATATTTGGTATGTGACTTATTTATGAAGATAGCATTCTGGCAGCATTATATTATTAGACATTTTGACCCTGACCTTTCCCTGAGGGCAATTGTTTAAAAACTTTAACCCTGCTTATAGAAATTATTCTTTTAGTGGAAGGGAGTTCCTATTTGGCAAATGACTTCCTTATATCACATTTAAATTTTTTTTAAAACATTACAATTACAATAATGTATTATTTCAAATTTTATAGTGCATTGAGGTCACTCTAATCCCCGGCGAGCTATGTTGTCTTCTGACAACTCTTGTTCAAATAAGTTTTTTAATGATTGGAGGATAAAAACGACATACAAACATTGTTGGGAATTTTAAAATTTATTTTTACTTACTGCGAAACAGTAAACCTTGCATTTCTACATGTTTCTATTTTATATTTTGCGACAATGTACGTATATTGTTTTTTGTCTGCCCCAAAATTTCCCATTTTATCTTCATTACAAAATGTAAATGAAAAGTGAAAAATTATTTTACATGTATCTTTCAGAAAGCTACAAAAACAGCACCTACACCTGTCTGATTGGTTGGAGCAGGAGGTAAAAAAAGGTGAAGATATTGAAACAGAGGTTATAAAGAAAGAAATAATTGAGGTGATATTGTATAAGCACTTCCTAGACATTTTAATCTTACTGAAACCTTTAAAATGTTATAAATGAATATGTAACATGGTACTGGCTGAGAGTGGATGCAGGTGCATGTGTGCTAATGGAGTGAAGAAAGAACATTTTATTATCTGAGCTACAAAATGGGTCTCATATTCATGTGAAAAAGTTTATGTTTCTGGAAGACACAAGTCCACAACATCTTTAGTTAAGTTTTTATGTGTATCTTGATCCTCATTTTAGTTCTAAATTTGCTCTACAAAACATTACTATACCCCAGTGTGATATTTTTTCTATAATTCTTGTTCAAAATAAATACTTCCCAAATGATGTTAGATGAAATTAATAATCAACATGTTTGGAAATTGATCTCACTTCCTAAATTTCTCGTGTCAGTTTCTAGAAAAAGTGCAACTGGATGTTGATGAAATTAACACCTGCATCATTGTGTAGCGAAATGGTTTTTGCATTTTTATGACTAGGATAACTCAATTTATTGTTAATATGACATTTTTATCAAAAATATAACACTCAACACCCCTTTCAATGAAAAGCGCAATGATACACATAACAACGATGATAGCAACAAAATGGCGGCATTTTTGAGACTGGAGACTATGGAGATCACTTTACATCAAATAATGTGAGTCGGAATTAGCGAAAACAATCTCTAATATTGTTTTTGGGTTTATTACGATGATTTCTCACATCTGGATTGTTAAATTTTCACATTTTAAAGTTCTCTGTAAACCTCAAACTTAAAAAATTGGAAGTTGAGCTATCTCAATGTGAGAAATGTACGTAATAAACTGGAAACAATGTTAGAGCCTGTATTTTTATTATACCTTTAAATGTAATATTAGGTATGGAGGGGAATATTGTTTTTACCATTAGGCCAAACCAATTTAATTCTATTTTTGGCGTCAACTTTATTTTTGAAATGTAGGAGGGTACGAGGCAAGCACACAAAAAACAAATAAAAAATGAGCATGAAAATTTTTTTTTGAAAATAACATACAAATATGATCAATGCTCATTAAAAGCCAATTATCAGAATATCTATTAAATTTAGCAAAGATATTTTTTCAATATTGGTCATTTTTCACATTTCTGTTTGTCAGTCCTCTTAACTAAGTTTTCCAATACTAATGTGTGTTTTTGTCTCTTAGGTTGATGCTTAATCATTTTTAAATTACTATCTTTTTAAATACCCATTTGAAGTTCGTTTTTGGCACATAAACATTCCAAACAATGACAGAAAAATAAGAAAAAAAATCCAGATTTAAATCCCCAAAAAAAAGATGAAGTTCTTTGTTTGTTTTGTCATAAAATCTCACATTTATTGATGGGCATGCTGACGCCAAACAAAGAAATAACTTGTCTTGGCCTTATCTATCCATTTATCTGTATATATATAAGATTTTGAGCCTTAATCAGGCATTTGATTGTTTTGTTTCTGAGATATGAGTTACATGTACTTGACCATTAGGCCTTTTGTCTATCTTTTGATATGTCAGTCTGTGGGTTTGAGGTTTGATTGTACTGTTTTTACCTGTGTCACCAACGGTGACCGCAGGTCTAGGAGCTGCTCAACTCCGTCCGTCCGTCACACTTTGGGGGTACCAAGTTTGTGTAATCTGAAACTCCGACACCTTTAACCCGATACTTTTGAAACTTTGCACAGTTGTTCTGGACACATTGAAGATGTGCACCTCTCCTTTTGGTGAGATTTGGAAAAAAATTGTCAAATTTATCCATTGTTGAACTTAGTCATTTTTTCATCAAATTTTAACATTACGGTACTGAGTTTGTGTAATCTGAAACTCTGACTCCTTATATCTGGTGCTTTTGAAACTTTGCACAGTTGTTTTGAACACATTGAAGATGTGCACCTACCTTTTTGGGCAGATTTGAAACAAAAATGTCGAATTTATGCATTGTTGAACTTAGTCATTTTTCAGCATATTTCAACATTACAGTGCCTGGTTTGTGTAATCTGAAAGATAAACATTTCTGACTAAATACCTGTGGAAGTTTTTACTGTTGTTTGAACACATTGGTGATGTGAACCTCCCCTTTAGGCCAGTTTTGATTTTAAAAAAAATGTCAAATTTATCTATTATTGAACTTGTACTTTATTCTATCATATTACATGTATATCATCATGGTACTCAATTTTTGTCCAGAGACGTTGCAGAGTTTTGACCATGGGCAGCTAGTCTTGAATTTTTGCATTGCTTTCATATGTTTTCTCATGAAGATTCAAAGTATGTGTTTATTTGAAACTCAGATATGGTTTTTACCTTTGCTGAAGTGTTATGGACTATTTTCATTTTATGCTTTGTTCAACTTTGTACATTTAGTTTTGTTTTTTTTTTCTTCTTTTTTTGTCTATTACAGTAATAGGGCATCTTTGCTAGCCAAGGGTTGCGATCAGCTTCTCTCCTCTTCACCATTGGCGGATTGAGCCACAATTTGTGAAACATCAGTTTCAAATTATCTCCCTTTGAAGTAAGAGTTTCAGTATGATTTATTGTAATTATAAATGATTATTTATTGCATCTAATAATACAACAATTCACAATATATTTGACTTCAAGGAAATAACCCTTCAAAAGTAAAGAAAGATAATTAAATCATGGAAATTTTGCAAAATAGAAAAATCTTTAAATGCCATATTTTAAGTTTTATTGGTTTGATATATATTCAAAATCTGAATGTAAGTTAATTAATTTGCTGCAGTGAAGGTTAATTGTAACCAACCAAAGACGTGGATTTGAGACTACAGAAATCCAGCTTGATCTGCCAAGGGTGAAGATGAGAGGAGTGGATCTTAACCCTTGGCTAGCGAAGATGATGATAGGGTTGAACTTAATATAATCTCAATTATAACTTGTATTCGAAGAATTTTTGGTAGTAAGGTAAATGAATACTTGTTTGAATTGGTGAACCTATACATGATATTCTGTTAGATTGAAAAAAAAAAAACACTTTCTAAGTTGAACATGAGTGACGGTGACGCAGGTCCAGACATGTAATTGGTCTTGTTGTTTTTTGCATTTCGTTTTTATCTTAAGCCATAAGAATTAGCATTGAAACTTTAATCCTTAAGGTGCCTCAGTGGTATTATTCCGCCATTTTTTTTTATAATTGTTGTTCATTAAGGTTTCATTCTTAAAATATTTAACAAAATAGTTACCTAAAATGAAAAGAAAGTTCCAAAGTATATAAAATATTTATTCCTTATTACTTTTATAACATTTTCATTACAAAAAGGTGAACTAAAACATATGTGCTTTGAAACTGTTGCTAGATTTACAGAACACAGAAATAAAACAAGGGAGATAATTTGATAAAAGTATTT